>JADRCD010092309.1:0-11481 GCA_019843815.1 Montemys delectorum | reverse complement strand
AATAAACAGGATAATAATTCATGAGCTAGACCAAGAATACACCAAATCTTATGGCTAAAGTGTTTATAAATATATTTTAAACTCAGATTCGTTATTCTGGGGACTTGGGGATGGGAGGAAAAACTCGTCTCTTAAAACAAGCACATAACTGAATGACCTATCCTCCAACCTCAACTTCCCAACTTCTAGAGCAAGCCATGAACATCTACTCCAAACATGACATCTATGGGGGATAACAAGGCAGGACAACCCTGGAGGAAGGAGACTGCAGAGAAAACTGTCAGCCAGGCTTCCTGGCCTTTAAGCCTCCTGGCTTGCTTGGATGAGAGACCTAAACCCACTCCAAGATTTGGTGACTACCAGTAGCATTGAGCTACTTCTTAAGGGTGCTGATAAATTTCTATTTTCCCCTTATTTAGACTTACAGTAAGGTGATATGTGTGTGGTACCTTTGATCTGAGAGAATTCTTGTGACCTGTTTTGACAAGTAAAATAAACATGGACAGGACTCGCAGTGTCACGTTTGAGTGGAGAGGAGAGTTGCCTCATCATTTGCCAGGCATCTTGTTTCCTCCTAACTGACTGGCAATAATGATACTATAGAAGTAAAGCTAACTTCAGCAGTCATCCTTTCCTAATGATACCTTAGAAACTTTCCATATGCATGAAGACTGAAAAATAAAGAGTTGGTTTTTTATGGCAATGCGATGTGGGTATTGTTACCAAAAACGCAGTCAACCAATTTAACTGCTATCAAAAGTCAAGTCAGAGTTACAAAGATGCTGTAATATCAGGTTCAGACACAGGAAGAAGGCTATTCTAAGCAGTAATTTTCTTTTTTCTTTTTCTTTTCTTTTTTATTAGATGTTTTCTTTATTTACAATATCTCCTTTCCCAGGTTCCCCTCCGAAAGAAAAAAAATAAAATAAAATAAAAACCCCAAAACTAAAACAATCTCCTGTTCCCTCCTCCCTCCCCCTGCTCATCACCCCACCCTCTTCCACTTCCTGGCCCTGGCATTCCCCTACACTGGGGCATATAGCTGTCTCCGGAGAGGTTCTAACAATACCTGACTAATACAGAAGTAAAGGTTCACAACCATCCATTGAATTGAGTACAGGGTCCCCAATGAAGGAGCTAGAGAAAGGACCCAAGGAGCTGAAGGGTTTGCAACCCCTTAGCACGAACAACAATATGAACTAACTAGCACTCTCAGAGCTCCCAGAGACTAAAACTCCAACCAAAGAGTACACATGGGGGGACTCATGGCTCCAGCAGCATGTGTATAGCAGAGGATGTCTAAGTTGGTCATCAATGGGAGGAGAGGACCTTGGCCCTGTGAAGGTTCTGAACAGTAATTTTCTAACCATAGGTGACTACATTATTTGTGGGCCACAAAACAGTATAATGGGGTTTCCACTCACTTTTGGTCTAAAAAAGATTGGAAATATCATATAGTAAAATTAGGTGTGTATGCATGAATGTGTGTAACAGAGAATGGAAGAGTGGTGAATATCAAATGTATTTCTTCATATGACTTGCCATCAACATTTTGAAAGCCACTGGCATAATTGGAACATTTCACTCATGTGTTTTCCTGTAAGTAGTCATTCCCAAAGGGTTTATGGCATAGGGACATCAAAGGGTCACATTCTCAAATTTTTCTGCTCAAACATTTGTTCTCAGAGTTTGGTGAAGAATTTATTAATTTTTTTAATTGAGTAAGATGAAATTGATAAACCAACTTGGGTGATACATAGAAAGCTATGTTAAATAGCAACTGAGGAGAATGACAGGATTAGCATATACCATGCAGAATGCAGAATTTAAAAACCAGGATAAAGTTAGTGACTGCCATGAGCTACTGAACTTGATGTTGTGACAGAAAATATTATAAAATGATAATATGGTATATCTTTGAAAACGTAAAAGGGGGAAAGATAAGATTTTTGTCATTAAGTCATGCCAGATGAATACATTATCTTTAATAGTATTCCTAGATATTGGTTTGGAGTCATGTTAAAGACAATGCCAAGATTTCAAAAAGTCCTTTGACAGAAAATTTTCCACTGTCAAAATGAAAAAGATATGGCTGAGTTATTTATTACTAGTTAGATTTCTAATAATGACCACCTCTGAAAGATGTTGTTAACCCTTTCTTTAATCTAGAGAAAAACCCAATAACTTCCATATTTTCTACTTGAATGCATGATCTTATTTTTCTTTTCAGGGGAGAGGTTGTATCATTTTGGGGTGACATAAAATTCAGATAGATTAGAAATGAAAAGTAGCATAGTGTATTTAAAACGACTTTGGAAGAATAAAATTTAGAGGCAAATGTGAATTTAACAGTTCAATAAATGTAACATCAGCAACTAGCATCTTCAGACATGAAAGAACTTAGAACTGACCGCTTCATAGATACCTACATGTGATCAGAGAAAACTTCTTTTGTACCATTTTGAGAAAACAGAAAGCAATTCTGTTATTCAAATACCTTTTTATGTACCAGATTAATGAGGGCACATTTTGAATAATGGAAAATTTAAATATTTACCCACCATCAAAAATCTAATAAGTAATACCGATTAAGATGAAAAATATTGTAAGAAACAGTTTTAGATTCTATTCTGTCTTTCTATCAGATTAATCCAGGTCAAAACTATCATAGGATATGATATACTTTTGAATTGAGGCAATAACTAAACAATATAGTTCCAAATTGGGATTATCCACCATGTTGGGAACATCTTTGTACTGAAATGTTGGTCAAGAGACTGTAACATTATTGTAGAGAATTTGTATTTTTAGAGTATATAAGACATGGGAAAACCAAGGATCAAAGGAAATGACAGTATGCCAATGATAATTCTTCACCGAAGTCCAGAGGTAAATAAATAGAACCAAGACTACAAGAGCTCATTTAAAACATTTTAACCTTTGGCATTGGAGAAGAGAGTTTTCTCATTGTGTCTGAGTCAAGAGAACACATTTAACAAATAGTAGATTTCAATCTCAATGTGAATTTTAATTCTCTAATAATTATAACTGTCTGAGTAATAAGTCATGAGTAGAATCCCTTACCATGTAAATACAACTTAGCACTGTGGTTGTTTATTGCAGGATGCATCATAATATATCAAAGATTTTGTTGCATTTATGTGTGCATAATTGAATTTATACTGCTGGGGCTTAAAGATTTCAGTCTTGAAATATAAGATTTTATAATATTCCCCCACCTATGTTCATAAAGGTAACCATAACTAAATGCAATGGGGTTACACACACAAAATTAAAGATATGAAAGTTGGAGAATGGAGAATGGAGATTTTGAGAAGAAATCTGATAGGTGCACAAGAGTGGATAAATGGGGGACTTTGGTCAAAAATATTATATATATTTAATTGGTAAAACAATGAGTAAATGTTGAAAAGTATAATAAATGAATATGTGTGTGTGAATATTTTTAAAGTGTAATAAATGAAAATGAAGAGGTAAAGTGGTGTGATGCCCTTACTCGTATCTATTCAACCCACTTGGAGTCCATGCACCTTGCTGCCTGATTGACCTGTGAGCATCTCAGCAAGTCTTCAAAATGGTTTTCTTTAGGGCTTGCCTAGGGCTTGTGAATTGGGACGGGCTTTGAGGAGGTGGGTCTTTACTCTAGAATGAATGCTAAGAGGACACTGGTAATTCTGTAATCTCCACCTTGAGGAGGTGAAAAGAATGAAAGCAGCCAACTCTCACGGCCATAGATGATATGCATACTTTGTCTATTCCTGTGGCAGAGATGCTGTGTTTATTTTGTCTGTGTTCACATGTGACTATGCCACTGTCCAGGTCTGTTTCTTTGGAGGCAGCATTTTACTAAATAGCCTAGGCTGCCAGGTCCCTCCCTCCTCTCCATTCTCCAGCTTTCATATCTTTATTTGTGTGTGTGTGACCCATTGCATTTAGTTATGGTTGCTTGTGATTGCTTTCTTTTCTCTCCCAAGTGGGACTGAGGCATTCTCACTTGGGCACTTGAGCTTGTTGGCCTTTTTGAGTTCTGTGGACTGTATCTTATGTATTCTATACATTTTTGGCTAATACCCACTTATTAGTGAGTATATACCATGCATGTCCTTTTGGGTCTGAGTTACCTCACTTAGGATGATACTTTCTAGTTCTACCCATTTGCTTGCAAAACTCAGGATGCCCTCATTCTTAATAGCTGAGTAGTATCCCATTGTGTAAATGAACCACATTTTCTGTATCCATTCTTCTGTCTTGGGATATCTAGGTTGTTTCTAGCTTCTGGCTATCCCAAATAAGGTCGCTACGGACATACTGGAACATGTGTCCCTGTGGCATAGTGGGGCATCTTTTTGGACGGGCCTTGGAGGGAAAGTGGACAGTAGGAGGAGTGGGAAGGGAAAGGGGAACCTGATGTGGTTTTGTGTGAGGGAAAAGGACTGGATCCCTGAGGGCCAATAGTAAGAATGGAAAGAGGCAACCTCAGGGAATAGGAGGTTAAGGGGACCCTCCAGAATGCACCAGAGACCTGGGAGGTAAGAGACTCTCATGAATCAAAGGGAGGGACCTTAGACAAAATGCCTGACAGTAGGGAGAGGGAACTTATAGAGCCCACCTCCAGGAAGACAGGGCATCAAGTGAGAGATGGGGCTGCCATCCCACAGTCATATCTCTGACCCATAATTGTTCCTTTCAGGAAGAATTATAGGGATGGAAATCAAGAAGAGTCAGAGGAAAAGAAAGTACAGCAGTAGGTACAAAGTGGGATCCAGCTCAAGGGGAGGTCCCAAGGCCTGATTTTTTTCCTCAGTTTACCAGGTTCTGGGATTACAGGAATATACTACCACTTCTAGCAGGATCTTTTGTTTTGTTTCTTCATTTTTCTCTTGCTTGATTTGTGACCATCACAGAATGCTCTGATATTTGTACTTTGTACAGTTGTTTGTGTTTAAGAAGGAGAATAGGTTTTTCTCATTGAAAATAGATATTTACATATAACATATTCTGATTTTGGTTTGCTATCCTCCTTCCATATGCTCCCTCACTCCCTGTAAACCCAAATCCACACCCTTTCTTTCTTTCTTTCTCTCTTTGGAATATAAACACACATCTTAAGAACAGTAGCATAAATAAATAAACAATACAGCAACAACAGTGAATTTTAGGATATGGCTTTCCCTAATCTGTTTGCTGTCTGTAGTAGCATGTCCTTTGTGGCTCTAGCTGCTGGACTAATAGGCCTTATTTCCAAATTCTATGGGCAAACTGTTCTCTAGTAAAATTGTCATGAGCAGAGACAAGGTTTTATTTCTCTGTATATTCCAAAAAGAGCCTTATGTTTTAAAGTGAACATTCATAATATCATTGGTTAGCATGTGTACTGCGTGAGATATATTTTGCTATGTTGAAATGCTCTGAAGGTAACGGTTACACATACCTAACTTCTACTGCTGAATTAAGAATAAATTCATTAAGGTAGACAGAAGTTAAAACAAATTTCACAGTCTGAAATGTTCCTTACGGGTCAAATATTTTATGAGAAGTAAACATTAGCCAAAAGCTAAAAAACAATTTGATTCTTGTATCAAATCCAATCTTTTCCTCAGACACACCTGCCAAAGCATGAATGAAGTGAGCATACAGGATGTTGCAAATGTTAACACAGAAACTGAGTAATCACACTTGTAGTAGCCCAGCTGCTCCATCTTTCAGTGAAGAATCCTCTCCAGTGAGCTGACAGATTTGCTGGACTCTCTCTGTTTCTTATGCATCAGGGCAACCCACAAACACACATCAAAAAGGAGCCGTGATTGGACTTTCAGGTGTTATACTCAACATTTCTCACTCATGATTTGAAACCTCTTTTACATTGTTTTCCTATTCTCTTGAAGTCCCTGCAAATAGTAAGTAAAAGGCACAGGTGTTTCCACTGATCAGCATCAACATGTGAGATCACCATTGTTGAAGAGTGAAAGTCCTCCAGGTTGCCTGTATTCCTTTCCCTCAGTATTAGCTCATTTGGTTACTCTCTGAGGCTAGGGAGCTCAAGTTTGGGCTGGTAATCCTTTTTA
Organism: Montemys delectorum; assembly: GCA_019843815.1. NCBI lineage: Eukaryota > Metazoa > Chordata > Mammalia > Rodentia > Muridae > Montemys > Montemys delectorum. Next base: position 5,395 of record JADRCD010092309.1, on the reverse strand, counting down.
AACTAGTAAACATTGATGAGAGGTCAAAGGCCAAATTTTAATATCTGTCCAAGGCCAGTATCAGGGGTGAGAGAGCATACTCTTAGTCCAAATCAACTATTTCCTTGGAAAACTCGACATAGAGTTTTCTGGTTAAAGGGAGTTGAAGGCATTGAGAAAGCCACAGAGACAGTAAAATGAGGTCTTCTCTTAACTAGAGGGGAAAGTTCACCTTTCTTTAACTCTAGTTCAGGATTTTTGAATTTTTAGTTCCAGAAACATGGGAAAATTTTTTGGTGCAAAATAATCACTAGTTCTTTTCTGTCTTGTTTTTTTTTTTTTTTTTTTTTTTTGAGACAGGGTTTCTCTGTGTAGCCCTGACTGTCCTGGAACTCACTGTGTAGACCAGGCTGGCCTCGAACTCAGAAATTCACCTGCCTTTGCCTCCCAAGTGCTGGGATTAAAGGCATGTGTCACCACTGTCCAGCATTCTTTTCTGTCTTAAAAAAAGTCATCTATATATCTATATATCTATATATACGAGTTTGTAAGATTATAATATCATCATGTCATTCTCCCCTTTCTTTCTCCAAACCCTCCCACACAGCCTCAGCCCTTCTGCAAATTCAGAGCCTTTTTCTTTATTTGTTGTTACACACACACATACATGCACTTAATGCAATATGGCCTGTTCAGTTCATACAATTTCACTCATAAGTATGTTTCCAAAGCTGACCATTTGGTATTGGATAACCATTTGGTGTGCTCTTGCCTGAGGGAAGACTATTTCTCTCACTATCAGCATTTCTTAGTTGCTTATTGTTCTTTGTGGATGATTGAGGCCTCCTGGGATTTCCTCTGTCCACATGAACATGTCTTGCTGTTCTTCATATTCAGCTCGTGTTTAGGCAGTCATGGTAGTGAGACTTTATGGGTGTAGCTCCTGACAATTTCTAGGAGATACGATCTGACAGCCATCTCCCTGTTGTTCTGGACCTTACCCTCTTTCTACTCCCTTTTCTGTAATGTCGTCTGTGCTTTAGGTGCAGGACTTTGTGCTGTAGGAACAGCAGCTATGATGCCCATGAATCACAGCAATAAGCAGCATGCTACTAGCCCTAAAGGTATGGCAGTGAGTGACACAAACCTTATCATTAACCAGCAACTGTACTCAGCTATTAAAAACAATGACTTCATAAAATTCGCAGGCAAATGGATAGAACTTGAAAGTATCATGCTGAGTGAGGTAACTCAGTCACAAAAGAACACACATGCTATGTACTCACTGATACGTGGATATTAAAGCTCAAAAGTTCAGAATATCCAAGATTCAATTCACAGACTATGTGAAACCCAAGAAGAAGGAAGACCAAAATGTGGATGCTTCAGTGCTTCTTAGAAGGGTGAACAAAATACTCATAGGAGGAAATACGGAGACAAACTGCGGAGCAGAGACTGAAGGAAAGGCCATCCAGAGACTGTCCCACCTGTGGATCCATCCCATAGACAAAACCACCAAACCCAGATGCAATTGTGGAAGCCAGGAAGTGCTTGCTGACAGAAGCCTGATATGCATGTCTCCTGAGAGGCTCTGCCAGAGCCTGACAAGTGCAGAGGTACAACTGTTGGACTAAGTGCTTGGTCCCCAGTGGAGGAGTTGAAGAAGGGAGTGAAGGAGTGGAAGGGATCTGCAGCCCTATGGAGGAAGCAACAGGGTCAACAGGCCAGACCCCTAGGAGCTCCCGGGGACTGGACCACCAACCAAAGAATACCCATGGAGGGACCCATGACTCTGGCCACGTATGTGGCAGAGGATGGTCTTGTTGGACATCAGTAGGTGGAAAGTCCCTTGGGCCTGAGGTTATTCAATGTCCCGGTGTAGGGGAATGCCAAGGAGGGAGGATGGGAGAGGGTGGGTGGATGGGGGAGCACCCTTATTGAGGCAAGGGGAGGGTGGATAGGATAGAGGGTTTCTGAAAGGGAAACTTGGAAAGGTGAAAACATTTTAAATGTAACTAAAGAAAATATCCAATAATAATAGTAATGATGATGATGATGATGATGATGATGATGATGATGATAGTAATAATAATAATAAGGAGAAGGAAAATCATTTAATATTGAAGCCCAACTGCTACCCAGGCCCAGGGAGAATAAATTCATAGGTCTTAGAGTAGAACACATCACCTACCGTTTACTGAACAAGCATATTCTAACTATATCTTAAATAGTGCCCTTACTTCCACAAATAAGTGTAGTTCTCCTCCCTGATCAAGAAAACTTTTTGCAACAGAGGTTCATTGTAGAAAACCACATCCTGTCAAAATGCAGAGTTGTGGAGGCCAGGCTTTTCTCTTAAAAAAAAAATTTGAGCTGTTGCTTTAGATGTTTATTCCTACTGTGAAGAAGTCTTATCCCATTAAAGTCCGATAGTCCCTCCAAGATTCTCCTCAAGTAGGTGCCAGATACCAGGTAGTGTATGAAGCTTCAGGCAGAATTGTGTCAGACAGACAGCAGGCCATTCATGGGAGTGGCATCTCTGCTGTCTGCCTGCTTGCTGTCTTGTGGGAGTTAAGGATAAAGGATTGCACTTCAGGTGCTGCTGAGCAATAGCATCTTCTAAGCACCGTCCCAGCCCTACAGAAGCTTTCGAATTATTTAAATATTTTATCATACTGTTCTCTATTCTGCCTCCTTCCCTATAACAGCCTCAGTCTTTATTTCAGAGTCAACTGACTTCCTTTTGTCATACCTGCTGCCATTCACCTCAGGAGAGGCAGGAGGGATATTAGAGTCCCAGCCACACCATGGATCCTAGATCGGTTTGAAAAGGCTGGGCCAGGATATTTTCCTCACATTCAACATTCTCTGCGCATTTGTTGAAGTGTGTGCGCCTACCTGCTTTGCTGGCCTCACTGAGCCTCTATTAAGCATGGAAGAGATCTCACTCCACTCACACTTCTACTATGTCTCTCCATGTAATCTGCTCAGCATCAAAGAAAAAGTCTGTTCCTATGTTTCTTTTTCATTTTTTTAAGCACAAATTGCTTAAACAGAAGGGTTTTATTATGAATATATGTATATAATGTATTTCCATGGTGTTTGCCTATCCTTGTATTCTCTTTTGTCTCCATCTCACCAGTGTTGGAGTATTCTTCCCACCTTGTCTGCCTTCTACTTCCATGACTTTTCTCTATTTGTAGCCCAGTGAGTTTCACTAGGGCTGATCACATGAGGAAGAATGAGGAGTTATTTTCAGGAGCATTTACCAGTGGCTATACTACTGAAGAAAATGTTTCTCCCTCCCCCTACAACCATTAATTGCCCTTAGATACTTGAGGACATATGGGGCCTCATAAGTTCTTCTTGCTCCATGAGAGGAGTTGATAGGAGCAACCCTGCATAGGCCATGTACTGGTGATCACAGCTTCTGACAGTTCAAGAATGCAATGGTCATGTAGACCCAGGAAGACAATGTTCCAGAATGTACCATCCCTTTCTTCAACTCCAACATTTATTTTGCTCCTTTTTCTAAGTTGTTCCCTATGCATTGGAGGGGGGATGGCATCGATGTCCCATAGATGAACATCCAATATTCACTTTTTTTTTTTCATATCAGGAATTCTTTTGTTTTAAATTCAAAACTATAGACACCGATATGTTATGTATAGTAGAAGCTGGAAAAGTTCAATAAGTTACTTCCATAGAGGTTTTACTTTTATATCTATGTTCTTTCTATTTGAAAAAAAAAATGATTTCAAAAATGACCTTTTGTATTTGATCTTCATGGGGAGATATGAAAAATTGTATATTTACACCAGAGAGGGCAGTAACAACAAATTAAAGAAATGTGATTTTATTGTAGTGTCAGGAGCACAGCTGAGAGTTTGTTTATAAAAACATGGATGACTAAAAGACAGCTAAATCACTCAGGAGCACAGTCCTAGCATGGCTGAAAACCCATGAAAAAGTGCATCCCTGGAGTTCTCTCTCCTGCTTGTTGCACTTGCCCTTGTAGGAGACTCTTTTGCCTCAATAAGTACAACTGTTAACATACACAGGACATAGAGCTACCTATGGATCTTGTAGAGTTCATTTGCTTGCTGAGCCTTGCAAATGTCATTTACCTTCTGAGTTTTGTTTATTTCTTGAGATCTAGGTGCCTTATTCATTCCTCCAGCAGGGAATGCCCAATTCAGGAGTAATGCCTACACAATGGAAAAGTGTAGAAAGCACAGTTTGAAAATAAATTAAAATGTGTCTTTTCTTATGTTTTGCAAAGTTACTATGTGATCTTCACAACAAAACCATTTACTTATTAAATCACTTACTATGTACTTGGCATTGGGCTTTTACATAATACTTGTTGAGTTCTTATAATAAACTGGAGAGTTATTCATTCTTCCTATTTTTCTCCACACAAAGCTGGGACCTATAGAATCATGTGACTTATTCAGAGACACATCATTAATAGTTAATAGGTAGGTGGACCTGCAGAATTCCTTTGCTAGGTTTGTAACAACAAAGGTATGTTATTAATCATCATACTCTCTTGTCATTACATCTCTCAAAGGGCATTTGTTTATTCAGAATTTGTAAGAATACACATATCCAACATCGGCACACTATAACAACTTTGCAGATGGTGACCTAGAATTTGTTAATATGTTCATCCATGCTAAGACAATAATGAGTGTATGGAGGAATCCATGAAGAGTGTGGGACAATTTTTCAGGGCATCTGGGGCCCATCAGCATCAAATCATTTAACAGAGTGCAAACAATTTAACACTGAGAGCCTCTCAATTATCTCCTTGCAAAGAAATAAATGATAAAGGATAAATCTTTACCCTGTGAGCAAGTGAAGTGCACTTGTGCACTGCCTTCCCCAATTTGACATTACTAAGCTCTGAATGTTCAAAAGATGCACACAAACTTTAATGTATACCTGTGAAAATTTATGTAAAAATGTTAAAACTATGGGCACCTCCAAAGAACTAGCAAAAAATTTCATGGGGTATATTGTAGGTGACCAACAAGTGGGCTTATTCAAAAAATTGTTCTATTGACCCTTATTACAAGTATATAACTCCTTTTTTGGCTCTCCTAACTTCGTTTTTGGGGTGTAGTCTTATAATTTCAGAGGGCTAGAATTTGGAAATTAAACATAACTCGGGGTGCACGTATATATGGGGTTGTTTCTATTCCTGCTCCCCAAAATAATGAAAGCAATAATCTCCACTATTCTCACAAGGATACTTATGATAACAAAAGGGAAAGAGCATGAGTTTAACACCAGCCACCAGTGAGCAATCTTCACCTCTCTTCAGCTTCTTCTTCGGCAAATACTATGGTCACAGTTGCTTGTTACTTTTGTAGAATTTTTGACTCACAAATAAGTTCACCAACATAAAAAT
>JADRCD010092283.1:0-10257 GCA_019843815.1 Montemys delectorum | reverse complement strand
ACACACACACACACACACACACACACACACACACATAACTACATAAATAAATGTAATCTTTAAAAATCTGTAAATGTCTTTGTCCACTCTGAACAATATTCAATCCATATAGCAAAGATGGGAGAGAATGGAGATGTGATTGTCAAAGAAAACGTTATGCAATAAGGAGAGATAGTCTGTACCTTACCCAACAATTTGTGCAGCATTTCAATGAGCCTACAGCAGAGAGAAGCCAACACTGAGTTATAAACATACCTTTGGAGACAGGTAGTATTAAGTGTGATTGTTCTCCAAAAAATCCTTTCCTGCCACCATGTGGACTAGAAGAAAATGTTTCCAATTCTAGAGATGAATCGTACTAGTGCCCAGGCAGTAATGGATATATATTTACTTTTTCTTACCTAATTCACTAAGACAAATGCAGGCTTAAACCCGTCAATCAACCTGTGGCGTCCAGTTGTCTGAGTAATACAGAGGAGGCCACCTGTTTTTCATCAAAGAAAATTTACATCACATTAGTAATAAAGCAACTTGGAATAGACAGCCATTTCCATGACAAGAAAAAAAGAGGCATGTAGAGAAAGGCATGAGATTTTTTTTATCATGGGTATTTTTTTTAATGAAAAAAATTTTATTAGTTTTTTGGGTTTTTTGTTTTTATTAGCTATTTTCTTTATTTACATTTCAAGTATTATCCCTTTCCTGGTGCCCCCCTAAACCTTCTATCCTATCCCTCCTCCTCTTGCTTCTATGAAGATATTCCCCTACCCACCTATCCACTCCTGCCTCCCCAAAATTTTAAAATTAAACTATTTTGACCCCCTATTAACTTCTGGACCATCTCAAAATTGATATTTGTATTTTATTTATGGCTTCTGAGTTTTTTTCTAATATCTTGGTTCTATGACTTTATCTTGACATTAAGTCTAATAGAATCACAATGTACATATCTACCTGTCAGTAAGTGATCTTTTGATTGTCACTGTGTAATAAATTCACCTATGGACTCATCAGTTTATCATTTATTTGCTTTTTCTGCTCATAGCACACAACTACTTTCATTATTCACATTCTTATTTTCTTTTATTTTTTTTCTTGGATATTTTATTTACATTTCAAATATCCCCTATCCCATCCTCCCTCTCTCCCTGCCTCTATGAAGGTGCTCCTCCACCCACCCACTCCCATCCTCCTGCCCTGGCATTCCCTAACACTGGAGCATAAAAGATTCTCAGGCCTGTAGTTCTCTCCTCTCATTGATATTCAACAAGGCCGTCATATGCCACATATGTGGCCAGCACCATGGGTCACTCCATGTGTATTGTTTGGTTGGTGATCCAGTCCCCAGGAGCATAACAGTTACAATACTACTGCAGTATTCTAAATTTCTTATTTTTTCCCTTTGAAATCTAACCATTTCATCATTTGCAGCTTGTAGTTTGAAGGAAAATTTCAGTCCTCCTTTCCCCCTACTTTCCAAATCTCTAAGTTTCATCATTCCACTTTCAGTAAGCACAATATATACACACACAAAACCAATATTCCGCTTGATAAAAAACTAATTTAAAAAGCTTTACATTTATCAAACTGTATTACAAATATTATCTTTATTTTAAATCCATATGACTCATTCTTTAAAATTCTTTTCACCTTGTCTTAACACATTACTTCACAATGTCATCAATAGATTGCTGATTTTTTCTTATTATTTTACAGTTTTAGTTTTGAATTGACACATAATTATGCATCTTTCTAGAGTATATTATAATTCAGTATCTTATATATAGTGATTATATCATAATAATAGATGTAGCTATTGCCATAATCATATCTCATTTCTTTGGATAAGGAAACTTTAAAAATCCTTTCAACTAGCAATCTTGAAATATGTATTCAGCTGTTGTCAACCATAGGTACCATACTGTGTGACAGAACATTAAAGTTATTCCTTCCATCTACTTACTTGCTCATATAAGTGAGAAGGTATTTCTCTTAGTCAATGCTCTACAGCTGTGAAGAAACACCATAATGATGGCAACTCTTGTAAAAGAAAGCTTTAATTCGGGCTGGCTTACAATTTCACAGGTTTAGTATAGTATTGTCATGTCAGGAAGCATGGCAGCATGCAGACAGACATTGTGCTTGGGAGATAGCTGAGACTTCTATATCTGGATCCACAGGCATCAGGAAGTGGCTGAACCACTAGGCCTGGCTTCGGCTTCTGAAATCCCAGAGTCTACCCACAGTAACACACTTCCTCAAACAAAGACACAGTTATCTGGGCAAGGCCAGACCCAGTCAAACAAGGCCACATTTCCCAATTCTTTCAAGTAGTGCTCAAATAGTCACTCCCTAGTGACTAAACATTCACATAGATGGAGTTCTATGTGGAGGCTCCAACAAAATCCAGGCTTCAGCTTCACAGCTTCACTGGACCTCCATGCAGGGACTCCCTTGCAGGACTCCCATAGAGAGGTTTATAGCTAAAGCCTACTGCAAAAATGCATTCAGTTCAATTTCAAAAGATCTAATCATCTGTAGTAGTCTCAGCACTGTTTAAAAGTTCAGTCTCTTCTGAGACTCATGGCCATCTCTTAACTGCCACTCCTATAAAATCAGAATTGAAAAGCAGATCAAATTCTTCAACATACAATGGCACAGAATATACAATGTCATTTCTAAAGGAAGGAAAGGGAAGATAATGAGGAGATACTGAACCAAAAACACCACTAATAATCACAAGACAATCAATACTGTCTTGAAGTCTCTTTGTTAAGAGCCGATGGGGCCATTTTTCTTTCAAACTACCACAGCTTGCTTACCATTTCAGAATTTTAGTCTCTTATTGTCATGGCAGAAAGCATTGTGAGCATGCAGACAGACATAGTGCTGGAGAAGTACCTGAGAATTTTTACATCTGGATCCACAGACAGCAGGGAGAGAGAGCCATCAAGCCTAGTTTGGGCTTCTGAAGCCCCAAAGCCAACTCCAAGTGACACTTCCTCAAACAAGGCTCTATCTATTCCAAGGCCACACCTACTCCAACAATGCCACATTTATTCCAACAAAGCTACATCGCCTAGTCCTATCAAATACTGCCACCCCATAAACATTCAAATTTATGAGCCTATGGGCCATTCTTCTTTTGTTTTTTTGTTTGTTTGGATGGTTGGTTGGTTGGGTTTTTTTTTTGGTTTTTATTTTTTTTTTTTATTTTTATTCTATGGGCTATTCTTATTCAAACCATCACAGTATTGTTTCTTTTTATTTTAAGATATTTTAAGATGAGAAACTCTGCTCTGGCCTCAAGGCTCTTTCCTAACCCACATGTTGGCAGTAACAGATGTTGACAGAGTGACAAGAAAAATAAGATATTTGTTTTTCCATGCTAGATGTATTACTCAATAAAATGTCTTCCAGGCTCTTCCATGTGGCTGCAATTTTTATTATATTTATGACTCAAAGACATATTTCATTATATATAGATAAAATACTTGCTTTACCTGTTCATCCATATATAGATACCTTTGATGATTTCATATCTTTGCCACTGGAGTACAGGTTGTAAATATATCCAGTAGTAGATTGCTCAAGCTTATGATAGTTCTAGTACTAGTTACGTAAGGAAATTTATACTGTTTTCCAAACTAGTTATACTAATATACAGTGTGTAAGAATTCTACTTTTTCTAAAAGTTTGCCAGCATTTAGTACTTTTTAAAATTTTTCATATTTTAACTTTGACAACTCATGCATGAGTATACTTTTTATATTGTATTTATATCATTTTTAACCCAGCCCTCTCTCCCCAACTAACTCAAAGATTCATTATCTATTCTGTATGTGTATGTATGTATATAGCTATAGCTATAGCTATAGCTATAGCTATAGCTATAGATATAGATATAGATATAGATACAGATACAGATATAGATATAGATATAGATACAGATACAGATATAGATATAGATATAGATATCTGAGTCCATTTAACATTGTATACATCGGTTACTAGACATTCAACCAGAGTAAGAAAATATTTCATTGTGATTTTGATGTGTATTTTAATAATTATAATGTCAAAACAGCTTATCTTCTTTTTACCTTATTTTTATTAGTTTTTTGAGAATTTCAAAAAATGTATTTTGATCATATCTACCCCTCTCCCAACTCTTCTCCTATTTAGCCCTCCTTCCCCATTGGCCCCATGTTGTGTTCTCTTGTATGATTAAATGCATCAAGTCTCATTTATGCTGCCAATATGCTGGTGGATACATGGCCTTCTCAGGAGGGTGGTCAAAAAGAAACACCTGTAAAGAAAGTTGATGGGCTGGAGAGATGGCTCAGCAGTTAAGAGCACTGACTGCTCTTCCAGACGTCCTGAGTTCAAATCCCAGCAACCATATGGTGGCTCACAACCATCTGTAATGAGATCTGACGGCCTCTTCTGGTGTGGCTTTCAGCATTAGTTAATGTCTCGTGTTGTAACAAAATATGGAGCAAGAAGTAGTATAAGAAAGGAGTGACTTATTTTGGATCACAGATTGAAGGTCCAGTCTACCATAATGAGGAAAGAATGGCAGCAAGAACACTTAGGTATGGTGGGCAGAAGCACGAAGCTGCTGATCTGCTTGACAATAAGCGAGCTTAGTTTCTCATTTCTACTGAGGAAGGCTAAGGAACACTCAATGAGGTATTGCTGTCAATCAAAGAAGGAACCCCCTCAGCACCGTCATACCAGTCGGATCCTGTCCTCCCCATCTTCAGAATTTATGTTCGATGCCCTACCCAGTCTGTGGGATTCTGTTATGTTACCCTGAGTTCGCTAAAAGATTTATCTGAAGTGGTTAAAAGATTAAATAACTTTTGTATTAGTTAGGATCTCACTATGTAGCACAACCCAGCTGGCCTTAAGCTCATAATTGTTCTGATTTGCATTAGCAGTAAGGAAGGAGAGAGTGATAATGTTAATATTCAACTGAGCTTCTGCCTTTCCTCCTCTTTTTACTCAATTACTCAACTACTCCATCCGTGTGATGGTGCTTCCATTATGTAGGTCTTCCCTCCTCAGCTAAACTCTCTAGAAATGCTTTCATTCACACACTCAGCAATGTATCTTCTAGGTGTTTCTAAACCTAGACAAGTTGCCAATGAAGACAAATCACTGAACTAGTATAATAGACTCTTTCCACCTCTCAAGACAGTTGGCCTTTAGAACTTTGTAAGGCTTTATGAATTTGTTTTTAATATTTATCTTTAGTCTTTTTTTACAGCTCAGTACTTATCCCCCTCCCAGGTTGTCCTCTGACAGTTCCTCATCCCATTCCTCTTCCCCTGGTCTCCAAGAGGATGCCTTCACCCTACCTAACGCCGCCTCACCCTGTTCTGTGTCCCCACTCCCTGGGGCCTCAAGTCTCTTGAGGGTTAGGTGCATCTTCTCTCACTGAGGCATACCTGGCAGTCTTCTGCCATATGTGTCAGGAGCCTTGTACCACCTTGTGTATGCTGCCTGGTTGGTGGCTCAGTGTCTGAGAGATCTCAGGGGTCCAGGTTAGTTGAGACTGCTGGTCTTTCTATGAGGTCACCCTCCTCAACTTCTAAACTTCTTTTAGCCTTTCCCTAATTCATTTACAGGGGTCCCCAACTTCAGTCCATTGGTTGGGTGTAAGTATCTGCATCTGTCTCAGTCAGCTACTTACGTGGTCTCTTGGAGGAGAGTCTGTAAGCACACTATAGCATCAGTTATAGTGTCAGGCCTTAGAGCCTCCCCTTGAGATGGATCCCAATTTGGGCCAGTCACTGGACTTCCTTTGCCTCAGTCGTTTCTCCATTTTGTCCCTGCAGTTCTTTTAAGATACTAGTCACTTAAGAGTTCCTTTGAATTCCATGTAATGTGCTTTTGTTTGCTTCAATAATTATGATGGACAACTCCTTTAAAAGTTTTAGAGAGTTTAATAGCTATGTAATCAAGAGCCTGAATTGAGTCATGTACCTATAAATCCATCACACAAGAGGAACAGTCAGAATAATTATGAATTTAAGGCCAGCTTGGTGCTATGTAGTGAGAATCTAACTAATACAAAAAGTTATTTAAGCATTTAAAATAAATCTTTTAATTAACTCAGTAGTAACATAACAAAATTGTACAGAGCGGGCAGCATATGCAACATAAATTCATTGTCTCGTAATTCTGGAGAACAGGTAAGACTGGTGTAACTGTGGTGAGGGGTTCTTTCCTTGACTGACAGCGAAATCTTATTGAGTGTTCCTTGGCTTTCCTCAACAGAAATGAGAAACTAAGCTCTCTGCTGTCTTTTACCATAAGAACAGAAATCCCATCATGAAAATTTTAGTTTTATAACTTTAATAAAACTTATCTGTGCCCCTGCAGCATAAAGACCCATCACCTATAATGTTGTATTATGAATTTTGGAAGGATATTATTTAGTCAGTAGCACTATTAGAAAAAAATTAAAATTTCCATTATTAACACTTTATAGCCATTAGAATATCTACTGTTAAAGATGGAGGGGGTAGTAACTGTTGATAGAGATAATGGAAGTTTGTAACCCTCCTGCAGTACAGGTAAGAAATTTAAGTAGTACAATTGTGGGAAATAGTTAAATATACTATTATCACATGACACAAACATTTCACCCCAAGTGTATAAGCTATTGTACTTTGAAAATGAAGTTTTTAACCATTTCTAAGTTGTGGGATTATTTTAGGAGATTATGGAAACTATAAGAGGTGTAACTACACAGATGGAGGCAAATCATTGATAAATAATATAAGCCACAAGCAGCAAACACTGTATGACTTTATAAGAGGTGACTAGAATAAGGAAGTTCATAGACAGGAGGTACAACAGAAATTTTCTTCAGGACTGAGAGGCAAGGATAGTGGTTAACAGGTACAGTTTCCATCTAAGATTATAAAATTCTTCTAGTAGTGATAGTTATACAAGATTGTACATATATTTAATAAAACCAAATTATACAATTAAAACGCAAATTTTATTATAATTAAATAGCATAGCAAACACATACACACACACACACACACACACACACACCATTCCCAGCTCATTCCATAAACTCTGGACTGCTGCAATGGCCTAATTGCTATAAATATGTATTTCCTATAAAAATGTGTGTATTTCCTATCAGTTGGTAAGATATAAAAAATACAAAATTAAAAATCTGTAGCTTGAAAGTAATCATTTGGGAAATGAGGGGTGTCCTTGAGTTCACTGGAGAGTTCTCTCACCTTACGTGAGCTTTAACCTAACTTAGGGGGCTAGACCTTTACAATCACACAAGACTTCCACTGCACCAATGGCTCTAAAGAATGAAGTTCACAGACCACAAATACTGAGTTTTACAAGGCCTTCTTATGGATTCACAGGTGAGAATAGAAAGGGAGAAGGTAAAGTTCCTGCAGAGCAAGAGTGGAGTCCTTAGAAATGAGACACTGTCAAGGGCTACCGCCTTGTAGTTAATATGGCTTTCCTGGAGGTATGGGGAACAGATGAGTGATTGGTCCAGTGGGCCTAATACAAGGTATTCAAGTGCCTCTGAATTTACATAATTTACAGAAAGGGGCTGTCATTTAGGGGAAGTGAAGCATGGAAAAACCAAACCTTTTTTTCTGGTCTCTGGGGAGAATAAAACTACTAAGAAAGTCTAGGACATTTCCAGCCTTTTAGCCAAGAAAAAAAAAAAAAGAAAAGAAAAAAACGGTTGGTTCACAACCAGAGTCTCTCTCCTAAACTGCCTGACAAGTTTCTATCTCCTAGCCTCATAAATAAGAGATAAGGCAACAAGTAATAGTAACGTGGGATTTCTAGGGAGATTTATAGTAAATTCCCTAAAGGCACAGTCAGCTCTTGTGCCGAAGCTACACAATAGTAGGGTTCCTTCCTCTGAGAAATGTTTCAATGTCAGGATTTAAAATCTTGCAATGATAGAAATCACGACTGGGAAAGTAACAGTATTGCATAAGAGGTAAGCCTACTTTGCGGAGAAACAACATGCACTCTCAATATGAAATAAAGGTTACTGTCGAGGGCCACGCAGGAGGAACAACAAATGTAGGGTTGTGGGCCTGCAACTGCTCTGCCACAGTGCACAGTGGCGTGGGGAGGCGGGACAAAGGGAGTTTAACTGCATTTATCCCATGAGGCTGTTGTGCTGGTGTGGAGCTGTAAGGACGCGCTGCGAAAGCTGGCTTGGGGTCCCTGGGCCTGCAATGAGGCCAGGTGGTGGGGTTCTCAGGCTTTTGGACACCCAGGCACTGCTGGGAGTCTCAGAAGAGCAGAGAACAAAGTGGGGTAGACCTTTGGCTTGGTGGTGGGAATGCAGAGAGGCCTGGGGCTCTGTAGGCAAAGGCCTTCTCCACAGCGCCTCATGGTGGATCTCGGTGAAAAGAGGCAGTCCGCAGTTCGAAACAGTTTATTATTGTCATGTTGGAAAATGGATGCATAAAACCTTACCCCACTTCTCAGGGTGGGCCTGAGATTAAAAACCTTCTGCAGGAAGGAATGTCTGGGAAGAGAAGCTTTGTCAACACCCTCCAGGCCTCTAGGTACCTCATTAGCATGGAGAACTCTGTTTTGAACGTCCTTGACTGTAGTCTTGTCTCTCTTTTCCCATTGTCTTGGTCAGAGATGTTAAGGATGTCTCATCTACTTGTGGAAGGGCTTGGAGCAGGATGCCCTTACATGACTGAAGGCCACAAATCTATGGAGGTCTGAGGCTATATGACAGGGACCTGGTGCCTGGAACAGGCAAAGCGCCTGCTGTCCCTTCAGGGTCTCCAGGGCTACAAGCCTTTAGCTCATCCTTAACAGGCTTCCCCTCACAGTTCACTGCCATGCAAACAAACAGCTGTAGAACTCATGGAATTCGGACCACCAGTTAGCACAACCACAATGGGGTGCCTCAGAGAGTCCTGAGAACCTTACGTTATTGTGGAGTTTTGCTATGTCTGTTGCCTTCGCTTCCCTCTTAATCTAAAAATTGTATGAAAACTCTAAAGGGGTGCTTCCAGCCCCTCACTGGACAGTATCATTGGCACTCACAATTATAGTACTTGACCTTTTTAGCAGGCATTGCTGTTAGAGAAGGTTAATGATTCAATCATCACCTTAGGGAATAACTTAGACTATCAGTAATGACTACCACCCATAGAAACAATTTGGAAAATAAATCATGAGTGAAGCTAGGTTAAGGTGGTTTTGCTAGTGGCTATGATATGGAAAATCTTAGAAAGGAATCTGAAGTTCAGAAAAAGACACTAATGATAGTTGAGCTGGGAACTTTTTGAGTACAGAAAACAAGAACAATGGCAGCCTCACTAGCATTGGCTACTATGGCTCTTACTGAGGTTGGACTGTTGATTGATTTCTTATACCCATTTTTGCTCTTAGTTTCCTGATATGATTGAACAAAACGTGCTGATGAGTAGATGTGCATTCTGAGGAGTTAAAGCAGAAATGACCGGTTGTTTTCTATATAAAAGTTTAAATGTGTAATTCTTTTAAGATCCTTATAAGATTATGTTTTAAGATAAATAAAAAATAATTGATTCTTTCTCAATTACCAAAGATTGCTGCCTGCCAATAAGAAAAATTGATTGAGAAAATTGCCTTGGTTGCTCACACTTTGTTAATCTCTAACAAGTTATAAATGTACATGGGTAGGGTTTTGCACTTAGGTTCTTAAGAAGAAATTAATAAACAGGACTATGTAATGTTTTTTCATGTAAAGGTTTTTCATAATCATTCACTAGAAGAAAAATACAATATAGTCACATTGTAATTTCTATATGGCTTGGAAGATTTTGCTGGGATATATAAGCTGTCTGGTAAAAAAAATAAGTTGTAGCCTACTCATAAGGAGTTTTCTTCATCCACACATTATGTATGAGTATATATGTGTGTATGTAAAATGGTTGGAGCCCGCTCACTGAAATTTGCTCCATCCACTTAATGAATGAATGTGTCTGTCTGTCTGTCTGTATGTATGTATGTATGTATGTATGTGTATGGGTGAAGTTTGTTGCAGCTTTGCTCCATCCATCAAATCTGTATGAATATATGTATGTATGTATATATGTAATGTTGTTGGAGACAACATTAGAGCTTGCTTGCTTCATCAATTCAGTATGTATTCATGTGTATACGATTTTCCTCTTCTTTCTTTTCTGTGGTTGCTGTCTGCCATAAGCAACCACTCCAGTTGATTGCTATCTGAAC
>JADRCD010092240.1:0-13856 GCA_019843815.1 Montemys delectorum | reverse complement strand
GTGTGTGTGTGTGTGTGTGTGTGTGTGTGTGTGTGTGTGTGTGGACTCATGCCTTCCCATTCCTTCTGTAAGTACAACTAGAATCATACAACCACTGGCACAAAACCAGAAGACGACTGTGTGATGAAAGGAAGGCTGTCTGACCAAAAGCCTCCTGACTCAGCACCAAATCCCCTTAGACATCTGTAGGAGCAGCCACATCAGAGGGCTTGTACACGGGGTTTCTATTGCTTCTGATTTCAGAATAGCACCAGGTCCCACTGCTTAAACCGGGGGTCACAAATACATATGGGTGATACAGTGAAAGGTTTGTAACGACCAAAAATTCATTCAAAATCAAAAGCATAATGAACCAAGACACACGGCAGCACTCAGCCATCACATGGCTGACATCACGGCAGCTTTGGTTCTTAACACAGAGTGTCATCACCCCAGACACCACCAGTGAAGAGTCTGAAACCCCTCAGCTCTTTACTGCTCTTACAGAAGCATACTGGATTAGTTACAGAAAACAACAGCTTTCAATGTTTTCCTACCAGCATTCCTCAGCAGATAAGTAGCAAATCAGTACTGTGTTAGAATGTCTGAGATTTAAAATTGCTGTCTAAGTTGCTGACTTGTATTTCCTGAAACACTGTTAAAGGATTTTTGGGATTAGGGCACAGTCTTCAACAATTTCCGAAATGGCCTCAAACATAATTCTGCCATTTTGTCCTGTTTACACTGTTCTCAACATTTGATTATAAAACCAAAATACCAACCAATTCAAAAAAACACTATAGATGTTCTGTGTCCTACTGTTATCAAATATTTAGCCAAATAGTAATTTCTATTGTAATTCCATAACTATCCTGGTGTGTGTCTGTGTGTGTGTGTGTGTGTATGTGTGTGTGTATGGTGTGTGTTGCACAAGTATATGAGTACATGTGCCTGTGCATATACCTGTAGAGACTAGAAGTCAACACTCTGTGTCTTCCTGGATCACTCTGTACCTTAGTTTTTGAGATGGATCTCACATTGGCTAGATGAGCTAGTCAGCAAGCCTCCAGGATCCACCTGTCTCCACCTCCCAGCAATGGAAGTACAAGAACTTGATGCAGCCCATTACACCAGGATTTTTACATGGGGGCTAGAGATGCAAATTTGGGTCCCCATGTATACATAGCATGCTCTTGAACCACTAAGTCATCTCTTTCAACTCCCAAACTTTCTTTTGTTCTTAATAAATGGTAAATTATTTGTGTTCCAAAGAATTGTTTTCAAATAAATTTCTTTATGGTCTATTATCAGCAAATGTTTTATTTATATACCTGTCTTACAGTCCCTTGAGGAAGTGAGAGTCCTATCTCCCCTCAATGTGAATGAGATCATGACTGTTTCAACTCACAGGACAAGGCAGAGGTGGCAGCACTTAAGTTATGTCAGTTCCTAGAGAGAACAACTTTTCACTGAAGGTTTCTCCACAGAGACCCTCTCCCAGATAACTCGTCTCCCTGAGCTAGCTATGCACAACAATTGCTCATGAGTACCTACACTACCTCTTTTCTATCACTTCTAAGCCCTATAAAGAAGGTCATAAGACGTCTTCTAAACTGAGCTCAGCCTTCCAGTTACCCTACTCAAGGTGAAGAACCTACACATTCCGTCTCTCAGGCATCAGACTGTGGCCATGTAGTCACCACTATCACAGAACATGAATGATCCATTCAAAGAAACAAATTTAATGGATATCACATGTCTTCAAAGTCTACATAGCAAACTTACTAAACAGATATACCTAAAACAACTATTTTAAATATGCTCAAAGAATGAAATACCAGTTAGTAGCAACTGTGACTAGACAGTCTATAGCTCTACCATCCAACCCCAACAAGCAGGAGAAAGAATTGTGTGAAAACAAAGCTGCAGCAAAATCACAGCATCTTGGGAGCAAATGGGAAAAAGATGTCAAACAAGGGAACAGCCAAGGGGACAGTGTGAAAGCAACAGCCTTTTCCAAAGTCCGACAAAGGAAAAAACTAGATGAAGGAAAAGCAAGAAAGCACATGTAAGAAACAATGACTGAAGACTCCCTAAATCTGAAGGCAAACACCCACAAATCAAAGATACTCACTAAACTCTGGGGAGGTTGAATTAGAAAGCCATGCCCACACACAATGGCAAACGGCTAGAGCTACAACAGAATCCCCAAAGCAGCAAAGTAAAGACATATCATGTGTAAAGTGTCATCAGAAAGACTAACAGGCAGCCCACCAGGAGCTCTACTTGACAAGAAGGCAGGGATATAACAGAGTTAAATACCAATGATTCTGTATTCAACCAAACTGTAAACCTCATTCAAAACATGAAGAAGAGCCTAGGAAACTCCAAGTAGATAAAATCAGAAGGGGTTTGCTTCTTCTAGACCTGTGTGACAGGAATGTGTACCAAGGGGTTGTCCTACCTAGAGCAAAGAATACCAGACAAGACCTCAGCTCTACATGAAGAAATCAAGGTCTTCAGTCAGGTAGACCTGTAGTATTGTGCTTTGGACTTGTATCCACACTTGTTTTATTACTTATGATTTATAAGACAAAAGTATAAACAGTTACAAATTCATGCTATTAGGAAACAATGTATAAATGTAATTTGTGACAGTAAGAAAACCAAGGGCCCAGTTATATTGACTTTTGAACCTTTATTATAGTAACATATAAATTACTTAAAATTTACCATTGCAGCTGTCTTAGAGTTTTACTGCTGTGAACAGACAGCACGACCATGGCAAGTCTTATAAAAGACAACATTTAATTGGGGCTGGCTTACAGGTTCAGAAGTTCAGTCTGGAAAGTGGGAGCATGGCAGCATCTAGGCAGACACAGTGCAGGAGGAGCTGAGAGTTCTACAATTTCATCTGAAGGCTGCTAACAGAATACTGGCTTCCAGGCAGCTAGGACTAAAGTATTAAAGCCCACACCTCCTAATAGTGCCACTCTCTGGACCAAGCATATACAAACCATCACAGCAGATATTTTTAAGTACATGATTTCAGGAGCCTTAAGAATGTCAAGTGTTGCAGCACTGAAGGCACACGCCTTTATTCCCAACACATGAAAGGCAGAGGCAGGCAGATCTCTGAGTTTGAGGCCAGCCTGGTCTACAGAGCAAGTTCCAGGACATCCAGGACTATACAGAGAAATCCTGTCTCAGAAAACAAAAAATATATAAAGTGTTTTAAAGCTATATCCATTTCTATAATATGTCATCATGTGACACAAAGCTCTGCGCCAATTAAACAATAAGCTACCCTCTCATCCCCCAGACCCACATTATCTCAGCCTAGTTTCTACCTATATAAATTATTAACATGTCTTTACAACTTTGAAAGATGTTAAATACAATCCCCACTGTGAATGAAAGAAACTGCTTGAACAATCTAAACAAAAATAACTAGAAAGAGAATTGATTCATCACATCAAAAACAACTCCACAGAGAAGAAATCAGTAACAGAAGAAATGAGAAGCAAAAGTCATAGAAAAAAGACTCCAAATCATAGAAAAAAGATTGGGAAGCAGAAATTCTTCTCAAGCATTACTTTAAATGTAAATGGATCAAATACTCCCATCAAAAAGCAGAGACAAGAAGGATGGATGGAAAGCATTGTCTGTTTTTGCTCTGGTTCCTACAGGTAGATTACTTTAGCAACAAGTACATGGGTTAAAACTGAAAGACTGTTTTTTTAAAAATGCAAAAATCAACTAAAAGAGAGCTGTAATAATATGTACAAACCTTTGAATGATTGAATTAAAAGGAAGACATCCAGTCCAATGGCCTGTACTTACATGCACAGGGAGAAGAAAGAACAAACTTATAGCAGTGATGTAGTCAGTAGCAGAGCATTTACCTGGCATATGTAAGGCAGTAGAGTTGATTCCACAACTGGAACAAAGACTCATACTAAATCCAAAGCTAGCAAAAGGAAATAATCAACAGAGTGGAAATAAAGTAGAAGATAGAAAAGTAAGAGATAAGACAAAAACATAAATTCTTAGAAATCAAGAAATTGACAAATCTTCAGCTAATCTTGTAAAAATGAAAGCAGACAGAAACATCAGAACAAGGAGTGGGTGCACAATTAATGACATTGCAAAAATATAACCATAAGAGCACTCTGCAGACAACATCACAGATTGTGCTGATGATCTGGACAAAGTAAGAGATTCTGAGAAATTCACAAATTGTTAGACTAAAGATACAAAGAAAAGTTTAAATACCTATTAACACATGAAAGTAACCAGAGCAATCGAAAGCTTCTCACAATGACAAGTCCGTACGCAGGTGGCTTTAGTGGTAACTTCTATCAAACCAAAAAGGAATCAATACCAACCCTTCTCAGACTCTTGCAAAAAATTTTCTAACTCATTCCACAGGAACAGCATTATCCTTAAAGCAAAACCAGCAAAAGACATCACAAGAAAATAAAACCACTGGCCAGTCTCTCTTAGGAACACAGATGTAAAGTCCTCCACAAACTGCCAATAAAGTAAGTCTAACATCATCTCAGGATCACAACCAAAGTGGGTTGTGACAGAAGAATGTGAGGCTGGTTCAACATTAAAAAAAACAGTGGGAAAATACATTCAATTATATTAACAGACAACGAAAAGAATCCATACCATCATTCTGATATAGCAAATGTATTTGACAAAATCCAGTACCTTTTCATGATAAGATTAAAAGAACAACAACAACAAGACCCTTAGGACATGTGGTGGTTTAAAAAGGAATGGCCCCCACAGACTCATGAAAACCCCAACTAAAACAGGCATGTCTCAGTCAGTGTTCTATTTCTGTGAACAGACAGAATAGCTGAGAGTTCTACATCCAGATTGCAGGCAGAAAGAAGAGAGAGAGCCACTGAGCCTGGCCTGGGCTTTTGAATCCTCAAAGCCCTCCCCCAGTGACACACTTCCTCTCAAGTAGTGCCACCTCTTGATGACTAAACATTCAAATATATGAGCCTATGGGCACCATTCATATTCAAACCACCACAGGACACTTTGTCATAAAGATCATATATGAGAAAGCCAATGGTGGAAGAGGAAAAGCTTCCCCCAGAGTTAGGAAGGAGACAAAAACGTTTTAACTAGAATTTTCTGATAGATCAATAAGATAAGAAAAGAAACAACAGGTACTCAAATTGGTAACAGAGAAGCAAAACTACTATTTGCAGAAAACCCAAGCTTAAGACTTGGGCATAGTGGTGCATTTCTGTAACACCAGTACTCAGGAGGGCAAGGCAAGAAGATCTGAGAACGGAAGGCCAGCTTGTACTACAACAGTCAGACCCTATCAGAAGATCTGAGAACGGAAGGCCAGCTTGTACTACAACAGTCAGACCCTATCAGAAGAAAAAGAACAAGGAGGAGGACGAGGAGGAAGAGAAGAAGAGAAGGAGAAGGATGGGGGAAGAAAGAAAAGGGTAGGAAGAAGGAAGGTAGGAGGAGTGAATAACCATATAAAGAAGGAGACAGATTAGATTACTCAGTTGCAAGGCAGGGCACAGTAATGACTTCCAGACAATGCTAGATCCAGGAGAAAAGCAAGGGCCAGACTCTACCTAGATCCTTAGGAGAGATGGGGCTCTGGCAACATCTTGATTTTGGACTTCCAATCCCTAGAACTGTGAGAGATGGCTCAGAGCTTGTTAAATCCATGCTAGTCATAGTACTACCAAGGAAGCCCTGGAAAGTGAACGCATTACCCAGAGCAAGCTAAAGATCCAATGTAAACTCCACCAAAGTCCAAGTCTTGGGTTGTAGAAATGCAAAAGTTGATCAAATCCATACACAATTGTGAAGGGGATCAAAGAAGAAAGATTGGTAGAGGATCTGTGATGGTTAATCTTGATTATCTCAACTTGACTAGACCGAGAGTCAACTACACAACAAGTCTCCAGAAACACAAGGAATTTTCTAGATTAGATTAGGTGAAGTGGGAAGGTCCTGCCTAAATATAGGCAGCACCTTCTGGAGGTGGCCCGGATATAGGGAAGCCTAAGAGAGAAGCTTTTGCTCTTTGGCTGCTTGCCTTCATGTCTTACTAGCCATCACCTACCCTTTTCATTTCATTGGTGTTGTTCTGCCACTGCCACTTCTGCTGCTGCCGCTGCCATCTTTCCCAAACATCAGCTCACTTCTTCAGCTTCCAACATGGACCGAAGAACAATGGCTCTCCAGGAATCCCTCATTCCTACTATTCCAGATGGAGATTTCTAGGGAACCTACGGTTGTGCAATGAGCAGCTACCAATTTAAACTTCTCCCAGTGCAGATGGCCATTGTTGGACTACCCAGCCCCTACTGTGAAAGCCAACCTAATAAGCCCCTTTAACACACACTCATTTAATCATCTGTTCCTCTAGAGAAACCAATCTAAAACAACCCTCTTCAATGCCAACCACTGGCTTTCAAACAGTCACCTTCAGTTACCAGAACAATGTGGGACTGGCTTAACAACAGGCATACATAAGGAAACTGAATGGGAAGTCTAAAAATAAATCCAAATACATAGTACTGATTAATTTGACAAGGATATCAAGACCATTTGAGGGGATGGTCTACTTAACAATGATGCTAATACAATGGGGTTTCCCACACACAAGGAAAAAGTCTTCAGATCATATACAAAAACTTAACTCAAAATAAATAATCTCGATGTTAGAGCTAAAATCATAAATCTTAAAGGAAAACATAGAGGTAAATCTTTGTGACCTGTGTTTAGAAACAAGTTTTTGATATAGTACTGTCATAGGGTTTCTGTGTCTATGAGGAGACAACATGGCTGCAGCAACTCTTATAAGAAACCCATTTAATTGGGGCAGGCTTACAGATTCAGAGGTTCAGTCTATTAGTGTCACAACAGAAAGCATGATGGCACGCAGGCAGACATGGTGTTGGAGAAAAAGTTGAGAGTGCTACATCTAGATTGGCCAGGAAGAGAGAGTAACATTAGGCCTGGTTTGAGTAGCTGAGACCTCAAAGCCTGCCCCCAGAGACACACTTCCTCCAAGAAGGCCAGACCTATTCCAACAAAGCCATACCTCCTAATAGTGCCACTCCCTATGAGCCTATAGGGGCCACTTTTATTCAAATCACCACAAATACCAAAAGCACTAGCAAAAGGCTGGGGAAGGCACGGGTAATAAGTTGGATTTCATACAAATTGAAAAGTTTTATGTCTACCCAAAAAAAGGGGGTGGAGTTGGGTGGGGTGGAATATTTGCACCTATTAAGAGATTTATACCTAAAAAAAAAAAAAAAAAAAAAAAAAAAAAGAATTTCTACAACTCAAGCTGGATGTGGTAGTTCACACCTGCAATCCCAAAACTTGGTAAGTGGAGGCAGGAGGATCTGGAATTTAAGGCCAATGGGCTGATAGGCCTATGAGGTTTGTGAGACTATCTCACCCCCGCCACACACACATACACACACACACACACACACACACACACACACACACACACACACGCACATTCCCATAACTCAATAATAAAAAGATAATCAAATGGGCAAAAACTCTAAATAGGCATCTTTAATGAAGACATACAAATGGCTACCAGGCACATTAAAAGATGGTTGCTATCTTTAGAGAAATGCAAGGCAAAACCTCAGTGAGGTAACTTTGTATGTACCAAGATAGCAATGGCTATAATTTACAAAAGACAAATATTCAAGCAAATATGTAAGGGTACTGGATCCCCCAGAAACTGCTACTGATACTTTAAATTGCTAAAGTGGAGGCTGGAGAGATGGCTCAGCAGTTAAGAGCACCAGCAGCTCTTGCAGAGGATCTGGGTTCAATTCCCAGCACCCTTATGCTGCACATGTTTGGCTGTAACTCCAGACCCAAGATATCTGATCCTCTTTTCTGGCCTTTGAGGAACCATATGCATGTGGTATATAGACATATATCTAGCCAAAACACTCACACATATTTTTTTAAGTTAAAAATTTTTAAATGTTATATACCTGCTATAGCAGGTCTTCAAAATATTAAAAATAAAGTTATGTGGTGGAGAAATTTTACCGTGAAGAAAGATAACTATGGTATATGCACAAATGGAATATTATTCAGCTTTGAACAGGAAGGAAATGCTGATACATGCTATACTGTAGATGAAACTCAAAAACACATTTATTGAAATGAGTTAGTTACAAAAGAACAAAGTACATTACACCCTTAAGACAATCAAATTTACAGAGAGTAAGAATACAATGGCAGCTGCCAATGACAGGGGATAAGGAGACAAGTGTCATTTATGGCCACAGTTTGTAATGACATTACACATGTGAGTGTAACTAATGCCACTGAACTATTTGCTTAAAATGACCCACGTGACAAACTTTACTGGCATGGTTTACCCCAAGAAAAGAATTCTTTAAAAAATTAGGAGCTATAAGCATGTGCCTATAATCTCAGCTACTGGAGAGACTGAGGCAGCAAGGATCATGTAAGCCTGGGAGTTCTGGGATCCTTTGGACAACACAATGAAACCCATTTCAAACTTAACACATTGGCGGGTAGAAAGTCACCAACAAAGAACTGTTTTGAGGGACAATGTACAGTCTCGCACTACTTATTCATTTAAAAAATAAAGCACCTTTACCACCTTAACCAAATCACCAAATTTAATATCACCTATAATCACACAGCTGGGTGGGCAACTTGACTCATATCTAGACACAGGGAAAGGTCAGATAAATGCAGTGAGAGACAGTTTACAAGACCAGTGTGCCAAATTCTTCAACAATGTCTGTATCATAAGCAACTGAACAAGACCTGGACAACCTTCCCATTTGGCTCAAGAACCCAAAAGTTGTAACAATACACAGCTTGTGTGTCCTCTGACCACATCATGGAATTCTGAAAGAACTTCAACAGACTGGATGGAGCAGGCAGGAAGAATGTCCATGGCCTATGCATTAGATATGCAGTATGCCCACTGCTAGGAAAGGAGACTCAAGCTGAAGTGTTTAGTATGAAACGATGGGGTCTTAAGTCACCCTGCGTGACTCAATACTCACAACACTGATGGAGAGAGACTGGAGAAAGGACTGCATGCAGAGGGTAGGAAAGCACCCAGAGATCATTCCCAAAGAGTAATGAGATTGGTCAAAGATTAAAAACTGCACAAAGGAATAAACAAGAAGAGTAGAGGGCCTCTGTGGAGGAGGTTGTCAAGGGGGAGCACTCAGATGCCCACTGCATCAGGAAGAGAAGCAGCAAGAGTAGACAGTCCCATAGGCACACAAGAAGCAGCCAGAGACTAGGAGAGTGAAGCCTGGCCTCCTGGACAGCTGTCCATCCAAGACACATCACATAAGAACCTAAGGGTCATAGCAGACAGCAGGAAAATTGTCCTGGAGAACTTACCTGTCAAGGAGGTGGGGAAAAGAATCCTGAGTCCTTTCTTCAGGTGACTGTCAAGGGACAGTCTTCTAGGTCCTGCTGACCCATCTCTATAATCCGAAGCCTACCAACCGCTGCCCTCCTCCACACACAAACTCATGCAGTAGTACAGTGGTTAAAGAATCAAAGCCAAAGCCCTAAAACACACTGGCAGTGAACTGGCCTACCTCTTGAGGTAAGCCTGTGTTCATCCCATGGGAACTCTGTACACTTTCATTTTTCCCCTGATTTTTTTTTTCCACAACCCTTTGCTGCATCTCCCTTTGGATGTAGTGGACAGCCGACAGGGCCGCATATCATGATTTGATTTGCTGTGAGAAATGAGTTGTAGTTCAACACCACTGTGATTTGTAATGCCATTTACATAATTAAACATAAGACAAGCAGCATGAGAAGGTGGATGTGGTTAATGGAGTTACACAAGAGCTAAAAATAGCAGACAGCTACAGGCTGAGGACACTGGGGTGGCACTTGCTGATGGGGCACTGATGGCCATGGAAAGACTGCAGTCTGCCAGGAGCATCTTCTGTTTAGCTGAGCCCTCTTAATCGAGACTTTAATGCTCCCCAGACATGGAACAGCTGGTGGTGGCCTGCTTCGCAGATGACAAACTGAAGGTTATCAGCAGGGCCTCAGAGCTTAGTCAGTCTTAATGCTAGTGCAATACCTTATCGCTTGCACCCCAAAACCTGACAGTGAGTTCACCTAACCAGCTTAAATCCAGCAGCACTGGGCCACAATGGTCTTGGCTTTTCCTTTGCATATATCCTGATATCACAATACTTCTTCCTCTTCCCCTGGTCCTTCTTCCCCTTGTTTTAAAAGCTGAATTAGATCCTGGCATTAGATCCAGTGCCTACAGCTCAGCACCCCAGGGCTCAACTAGCACAGGCCTCACTCCTGATAGACCTATTTTGTTCTGTCACTGGAGAGAATTTAAAGTTTGAAACTCTTAAGTCTTCCAGATGCATGGGGTAACGAAGAGGACCATGGAGTCTCTGCCTTTCCTACCCTGCCTATCCCAGCAGGAGGCAATGGCCGGTGAGTAGCAAGCAGGTGCAAGGGCAACACCTCTCTCCATCTCTATACTCTGTAACTTCAATGTTACAAATGAGCCACCACCAAGGGACAGGGCACATGACCAAGATGGTCCACCAGCACCCTACGATGTGAGTGTCAAAGAACATAGGACATTCTGAAAGATGCTGAGAGAATGTGGCAAGACACAAGCCCTATTAACCCCACTGCCTCAGGGTCAGAGGATCTTCTCTGGGGGTGGAGAGGTGAGGAGGACTGTAAGGTAGGGTAAGGTAACATACAGCAGTGTGACTCTCTGCAGCTCAGCTAGACTGAAGACACAGTGCTTTAACGGCACTTTCAGCTCTCCTTTTACAGAAACTGGATTCTCAGCAGTGGGCATGTTGAACAGAACTACTCTGGCCTCTGAAATCTCTACTTCCCCTCCCACTCACTCCCTTACCCAAATTCTAATGCATGAGCCAGAGAGGGATCAGCTGAGGTGGTGCCCAAAACCAGAAGCTCTGTCCTGCTTTCTAGCTGCCTTATCCACTTGACTCTCCAATGCCAACATCTACAGATAGGCATTAGCTACAGCAGAACTTCACTATACAGTTCTACATGCATCTACTACAGAGGTCAGGGCAGCCTCAGAGTCTACTACAAAATGGGAGTGACACTGTCGCTACCCAAGAGAGACTCTAAGGATCAAATAAGAAACATATACAAAGCCCAGGATCTAGGCCTGAGGGTACACGCCCACAGATGTACAACACAACCACAAACACCTCGGTGTTGATGAAAAGAAGGTACCAGTGATGACTTCATTCCCACTTCCTAAATTTAATGACAACAGATTTTGATATACTGAGCTTAAGAATAAAGGGGGCTACTGGGTTTTTTTTTTATAGATTAATGGAATGTTTCATTTTTTTCAAACTACACAAATATATCTGCGTTTAATGAGACAGTTGTGCCTACCTGTCAAACCTAAATAATCAAGCTGCCAAAAACAGAGCTACAATGACTCAAATGCAGACACTCTGCAGAATCCCTGGTGAGTGCACACCCACAGGGTTTCAGGATCACGGGAAAGATACTTCCAGATACCAGCTGTGCACTGGAATGTCAGAAGTAATTGACCCTCCAGATAGGGTACCAAGTCAGGACTCAGGAGCCTGCAGACACAGGCTACTTTAACCTCCCTCTTGAGACTGGCAAGATGAATACCACTCTGATGCTCTATGGCTGTCCACCTCCTTCCCTTGGAGACAGAGATCTGCTGCCAGCCACCAGGGGGGGCTGCTGTGGAGAACTCCATCCTCTACCCCTGGAAGCTGCTCTCCTGCCCATTCCTGGTTAGCACTACCTATGCTGATACCTATCATAGTGCTTGGTGGAGTCAGGAAAACTGGCCTCTTTCTTTCAGGACATTTTCTGCACATACTTGGGAACATTCTCTCAGATTCTCTTTACAATCTTTCTTCTCCAGGGTTTCTGAATATGACCGCTAGCTACCTCTTCTGAGCAAAAATGCCAAACCCAGGAAGACTGGCAGGGGCCTTGTTTTCTCATGGTAGCCACCTCCTCCACTACTAGCCAGCTTCTTAACATGGGTACTGCTCTGAGGCTCAGCTGAAGGTGCCTAACATTTCATCTCTAAAGTGGCTACAAATGGAATGTATCTGGAGGTACGTTATCCCTAAGGAAAGACCCTGGAGCTCCTGGCATCATCACCCAGGCAGAAATCAATCTCTTTGTAAACCAATTAGGGGTAGCACACAGGCTGTTCACTTTTCAGTGGAGCAGTTAAGCAGTCTGCTTTGGAAGGAGACATCAGGAAGAATGTTCCTGGATATAAGTTCACCTCGCCTCCCCAGTTTGCTAAGTCTCAGCACCTGAGCAACAGCTTTGTCAGGAGAGAGTGTCCAGGCAAGCACAGAAGTGTACAGCCCTGAGAGCTGAGGGAAAGCACAGCTGACCATGGCTAGCTTCAGGCACCTTCTCCTAGAGGGGTTGTTCTACTGACTCCCACTTCTTCTTTGGCGACTCTGTAACACAACGAACCAGAACTCTAACTGCTAGGATGATTTATGGACTGACATGCATATTAAGTCCCTTTCTTTTTCTACCTGTATTCTAGAAACTGTAAACAGAACTTTGGGGATATCAGCAGTGCTGTGGACAAAGGAATGTGCTTCCCTTCTTCCACCTGGAACTTGCACAGCCACACCACTTTCAAGGCTAAAAAGCACAGTCCTTCCTCCCTAGCCCTGAGGAATGACAGCCACTATGGCAGGCACCTGTGGGTAACACCAACTTCCAGTGGGCTGAGAATGTATGTATGCTGTGCCCTTGAGATCACTGTAGTACAGGAGCTTGCAGGACAGGAGGACCAAACCCAGATCTCTCTTCACCCACTGTTACCTAAAGGACAGTCATGAAGGCTCTGAGCAACTACTAAGAAACAGAGGCATTAAGGCCAAAAGAGGTGGGGGCAGCTGATCAGTATCTTGGAGTGGCTGCCAAGAAACTGAAGAGAATAAGGCTGGGACCTGCTCTGAGGAAGTCATCCCCACAGAGGCCTTCCATATTTACATGAGACTCCGCCCTGCTGTAGAGTTGGCAGCAATCACTTCAGGGCAAGTCAGACCTATGGTAGGCATGCAGGCCAGCTACAGCATGCTCATAGGAATGTCACAGATGATCTGCACCATGGTGCCATGCCATCCTCCTGGAGAGTCTCCAGAATCCAGAAGAATAGGACTCTTGCCACTGGACCCTGGCTTCTCCAGAGAAATGAGCAGTATTACTCTGGGAGCCAGCATTAGGATCCTTAAACCTAACTGATACTCACCACTGTTCAAGCCACCGCTAGGTTAGCTGAGTTCCCTCTGCATCTTCTCCGGGCCTTGAAAAAAAAAAATCTCTCTTGCTGCCAAAACTGGCAGTCCATCCGCCTACAAGAAAGTCAGAATCTGCTTGTTTTGTACAAGGAAGCCAAGAAAAGACACTTGAAGGATGCCACTAGCTCTTAGAGAAGATGGTGCAAGGAACCCTCTGTCTCCTAGCCATCTGTCCGAGGATAAAGTCCACAGAACCACCCTAATCCCACCTTAATTTGAGGCATTAGGCAATGAGCAGCCTGGGACTACACAGCCTGGCAAAACAGTAACCTATGGTTGGTAAGGAATAACCCAGACCACCCTTCCTCAAACCCCAGTATTTTTCACCCTGCCTCCCATCTAAGCCCAACTGTGCCTCTATCGTTCTGGACTCAAGCCAAGCTGCCACCAGCAACATCCTTGGTAAGAAGCAAAACACAGCAAGAAGAGAGAACCTATCCTTCAGCCAGCACATTACAGGGGCTGGAAGATCCCCCTCTTTGG
>JADRCD010092233.1:0-18471 GCA_019843815.1 Montemys delectorum | reverse complement strand
GGGGGGGGGGGGCTGGGCTCCCCTCCCTGTGGGAGCTTGCTGGCTGCGTTTACTCTCCAGGTTCTACCGCCCATGAATAACTACTGAACAGCTTGCCTGGGAAGGAGAACTCCTAGATTGTGGAGCCATGATTCTAAATGGCTTTTTATCTGTGTTTTCTTTCATTTCTTAGACAAAACTGTTAAAAATTTAAGTGAGTGAGTTAAATACAGAGGAGTTAAAAAGCTGTGCACATCACTGCAGGGGGGAGCAGCAGCATCAGATGGCTTGGGAGGAGAGTAAGAGAAGCAAAATGGCCACCACTGCCGGCTGTCGGTCTGGACTTGTGCTCTGTTTGCCTGGCATGGCCTCCTTCTCTTCCTCCCCATCATACACGCAGGGAGACGAGAGCCCAGAGAGCTCAAGTAACTGGACCAAAGTTGCACAGCTGGTATGTAGCCAGGTGTTCCATCTCCAAGGTCATGTCCTCCACTAATGGCCATGGCAAGTCGGATCACTCCTCCTTGTGAGCCTTGATGAGAAGTTGCCCCAGAATGGTGCAGACAGATCCAGAAGCCCAGGCACAAGTGATGTCCTCATCACGTGGCTGGTGGGCCACAGAACCAGGGTTAGAACCCAGGCTCTGACCTCTGTGGGCAGTGCTCTGACAGAATCCCACAGGGAGAGGTAGGGGACTTGTCCCCATCCACCTCACATCTGGGTCCCTGCAAGCACAGCATGGTCACTCCAGCGGCTCCTCAGACCCTGGTGCCACCTCCCAGAGGTTGGGAAGGTGCTGTCTCTGCTGCTCAACTCTATGGCCCTTTAAGGGATCTTTCACACTGCCTGATTCAAGTCTCCGGCCCTCTGGCTTGTCAGGCATCAGACTCGTATCCCATGCTCAGTTCCACATCTGGAGAAGGGATGGACACCAGCGTCTGCCTTAGAGGCTTATTGGAGATGTATGGACATACTAAGTGCTCAGTAAATGCCGGTTCTCTCTTCAGTCAACCATGTCCTCAACAAGCACTGTGTGATGCCGACACTGGAGATGCCGACAGAAGCCCCAAACACTCCAGCTGTGAGTTCTTGGCTTGGGAGGAGTAGAAGGGCCCAGAAAGGGGCTCCTTTCAGACTACAAGGCCCTGTTCCTTCTGGGGCTTGGACTTCCAGCCTCCAGAAGGAGAGAAAGGAGACCTGTTCTGTATGAACCACTCATTCACAGGACAAGCTTGTACCGCTGCCCGGACAAGCGTGCCTAGGAGCAGAGCTGCTGCCAGTGTTGACGGGAGAGTGGCCCAGAGGCTCTAGCCATAGTTGCTCCTCTGGTGCCTAGCACTCAGTGGCATCTCATAGATCTGGCACCGGGCCACCTGCCTGGGCTACCCAAATGCCTTCAACCTGTGTACCATTTCCTGAGGAGCCCACATTCCTTGGTCCCCAGGGCCATAGCTTTAGCAGTGGCCTGGGTTCATGGCTGAGAATTACAGCTGGCCTTGGGCTGGTGACAGGGCCAGTCAGGTTGGCATGAATCATGTTTATTGAAAACAGGAAACAAAAGGAGGAAGGAAAGAAAGGCCAGGAAGGGGAGGCAGCAGGCAGAGATGCAGTGTGCCGTGGGGGCGGAGATGGGAGAAGCCTGAAAAAAGACGCATTCATTTCCTAATGTTTGCTCCAGGACACCAGCACGCTGGCTGGCGAGGTTTATCTGCTTGCTTCAGCTGTGGAGTTCACTGTGAGCCAGCAACTGGGTGCTTCAGAGACTTGCCCGCCCAAGAGAGGACAAGGAGGCCCCCCCAGAACAGCTTCCGGCCCATCTTTCGGCCAGCAGAGGCCTGGCTTTCAACGCTGTCCAAGGGTGAAATTGCATTACATTCTGCCTGGTAATGAGGTGTTGCAGGTCTCGGCCCCCAGCCAGAAGAAGCAGCTCTGGCCACCAGCCCTGGCCCAGCCTTCCTCCAGCCAGGACTGGACTGGCTAGCAGAGCCAGGGAGGAGGGAAGGTGCAAGTACTTGAGGTATGGGAAAGTGCAGAGGCAGAGGGTCAACACCAGGTGAGGAAGAGAGGGGGTCTTACTGAGAACCACCTCATACCCAGCACCTTGTATCCAGCACTTCATATTCAGTACCCCATATGTAGCACCTTGTATCCAGCACTTTGTACTCAGCACCTTATATCCAGTACCTTGTACCCAGTACTTCACACTTGGTACTTCATACCTAGCATCTTGTACCCAGCACTTCATACTCGGTACCTCATATGCAGCACTCTGCCTCCTGCACTTCATAGCTAGTATCCAGAACCTTGCTCGGTCTTACTGTTTCACACAGTAGGTCTCTGGTTTCCTGGGGATGCCACAATAAGTCAGCAGGAACAGGAGATACTACTCTGTAACCTCCCTTGGCTGCCAGCCCGGAGCCTAGCTGTTGACAGGGTCACCACTTTCTGAAGCTCTGGGGCTGATCAATTCCACACATCTCTTTAGCTTCTGGTGAAGGTGACAATCTTTCCGTGTCCCTGGGTTGATACTGCGCCACTCCAATCTCTGTCTCCACCTTCATACTCTGCTCTCGCTGTATGTTGCTGTGTGGGCCAAACTTCCCTCCTCTGAGGGCACTAGGTGAAGACTACACTGATGGTGACATCATCTTGATTAGTCTACAGAAAGCCTATTTCCACATTCAGTCTCATTCCTGGAACTAGGGATTTCGGACACTTAAAATCCAACCCACAACCAGCAACCGATTAACACTGATTGACAGGCCACTGCTGACCATCATGTCCTCTGTTAGGAGCTATCTGTGACCTCGATGATCGCACTGTCATGCCAGAGATGAGGCAGGTACTGTTACACACACACACCCATTTTACTGGCAAGAAAATTGAAGCTTGGAGAGTGTACTGGCTGGTTTTGTGTGTCAACTTGACCCAGGCTGCAGTTATCACAGAGAAGGGAGTTTCAGTTGGGGAAGTGCCTCCATGAGATCCAGCTGTGGGGCATTTTCTCAATTAGTGATCAAGGGGGTAGGGCCCCTTGTGGGTGGTACCATCCCTGGGCTGGAAGTCTTGGGTTCTATAAGAGAGCAGGCTGAGCAAGCCAGGGGAAGCAAGCCAGTAAGGAACACCTCTCCATGGCCTCTGTGTCCGCCCCTGCTTCCTGACCTGCTTGAGTTCCAGTCCTGACTTTTCTGGTGATCAACAGCAATGTGGAAGTAAGCTGAATAAACCCTTTCCTCCCCAACTTGCTTCTTGGTCATGATGTTTGTGCAGGAATAGAAACCCTGACTAAGACAGAGTATCTCATTTAATGCTGTGAAGAGACACCTCGACCACACAAATGCTTCTAAAGAAAAGCATTTAACTGGGTCTGGCTTAGAGTTTCAGAGATTTAGTTTGTTATCATTATGGTGCAAAGCGTGGTAGTGTGCAGGCAGACATGGTGCTGGAGAAGGAGCTGAGAGTTCCACATCTTGATCAGCAGGCACCAGGAAGAGAATACCACACTGGGCATGGTTTGAGTATCTGAAATATCAAAGCCCACTCTGTAGTGACATACTTTCTCCAACAAGGCCATGCCTATTAATAGTACCACTCCCAATGGGCCTATAGAAACCATTTTCTTTCAAACCACCACTGAGAGTACACACACCCACACACACACACACACACACACACACACGCACGCGCGTGCAAGCAAACAGCAGCTAGGGCTGGGGGAGTGAGGGTCAGTGGTAGATGTCTTGTCCACAGGCACAAGACCTTGGGTTCCACCCACAGTTATATATATGTATATATATGTATACATATACATACACACACATGCATATACATATATATACACATATACATACCCATACACACACATACCCATACACAGACACATACATATACATACACACATATATACCTATACACATAACATACACATACACACATATACACATACATATGTATACTATACATATGCATGCATGTACATCATATACACATACCTGTAGCTAATATTAGACACAGGTTCAGGAAGGTGTAACATAGCCATGGTGGGTAGAACATCTTAGCAAGATGTGGGAATGAGGAGTGGTGTGAGCATTTGGGGCAAGACTGTGACCAATGACACTTCCTGGAGGTGATACAGCTGAGGGAAGGCAGGTTTGGGGTTCATGGTCGGTTAGGTGTGGCGGAGTGGCCTTGCTGGAGGAAGCATGTCACTGGGGGTGGGTTTTGAAGTTTCAAAGCCACTCACAGTTCCCAGGACACCTTCTCTGTTTTCTGCTTGCTGCTAAAGATGTGAACGTCTCAGCTTCCCGCTCCAGTCGCCAGGCTTCTGCTCTGCCATCACAGACTCAAAGCCTCTGGAGCCCTGGCCCTTCTTTCTGTGTTGCCTCAGTATTTTATCACAGCAACAGAAGAGTAACTGAAGCACAGGTCCTCACTGCTACTGTTTCTGCCGCCCTTTCCCCACGAAGGGCTCCTGGTCTGATTGCTCCGATCTGGTCCCCAGCCATCTTTGCCATTCTTCCAAAGCACCCTAGAGAGGTGCTACTGTAGGGATAGGACCCAACTCTGACGCATCTCAGCTATGCATCCTTGGGCCCCATCTTCACCTTTCTGGGCCACTTTCTGCACCACCAACTGTGGAAGATCAAGTAAGGTGACTACATTGATGGTAGCTTAAAGACTAAAAGCTCTGGGGAAGGGTCATCGTCCTTCATAACAGGTGACACCCTATGAGAAGCTCTTTGCTCTGCCCCACCTCACCCCTCCCCTCTGGGCCTTTGCGGAAGCCTCGCCCCGCCCCTGGAGTACCTTCCCCCTGCGCCACCTCTGATCACCATGCAAGCTCAATGATCCAACACACTGGACTGTCTTGGTGTTGTGAATTCCATCTCTAGACCCCAGCTTCTGTAATACGGGGAATGCGCAGCCTCCTCAGCGGGGCTGCTGTAAGAATTAAATAAGGTAATGTGCCTGAAGCATCCAGCAGGGTGGCTGTGCCATTCATCAGAGGAGGCAGAATGGTTTCTTGCCTGGGTGTCTGGGAGGGCACCAGTCGCTCCCCTACCCCCACAGACAGGGAGTGGAGGAGAGAGGGACAGGCATGGGAGGA
The DNA here is from genome assembly GCA_019843815.1 of Montemys delectorum. Taxonomy (NCBI): domain Eukaryota; kingdom Metazoa; phylum Chordata; class Mammalia; order Rodentia; family Muridae; genus Montemys; species Montemys delectorum. The sequence goes on along the minus strand of JADRCD010092233.1, from coordinate 13,385 downwards.
GAGGTGAACGATGGAGCTAATTACAGAGGCCAGGGTGAGAGCAGCACCCCGGGGCTCCTTGGCTCCTGAGAGTCCCTGCTGCAAGTCTCTGCCTCCCGAGGGTCCCTGCCTTGGAGGCTACCGACCACTTGACCCTCTGTCTGACCATTTCCAGGGACCCTGTTTAGCTTGACCTTGGGACTCATCTTGGCCACGCCCTTTTTCTATGAGGACTGTTTGGACTTTAGTTCTTCTCCCCATATGAATCCTTCCTCTTTGCATGGGCCTCGTAGACCTTTGCTCCTGTGAAGCAGGACTTTCTCTCTGTCCCTGGACTTTTCTTCTGACCTCAGGGCTCAGCACAGGATTGACCTTTTCCCCAAGAATCCGTGAAAAAAAAAATGAGTCCTTGAACATCTTCCTGGGAGACACAGCGGTACCAGTCCCTACAGACTTGGCACCAGACCCTCCTTCCCTTGCTAGCTAGCTGCTCCAGCCTCTGACTTCTGCCTCACGTGTACTAGCCTTCCTCTATATAGAGAAGGAACCCAGGGGTTGGACTGCTCTGCATTTGCCTGCAGTGAAGACTGTCCCAGAACGCCTGCCCTGCTGGGTGCAAAATACCTAGCACTCTGCCACCTGCTCCCTGCTCTTCATGTAGCCCCCATGAGGAGACATGGATAGTCACAGAGAGAGGTAGTTAAGTTCTCAGACTTGGTGCGGCTTCCCCACCCTGACCCTGACCCGGACACACGTGTCCTCTTCTGCTGGGCAAACCACTCCATCTTCCACACACACACACACACACACACACACACACACACACACACACACCCCTGATATTTAAGGAAATTAAGGTTAGGTCTGGCTGCTAAATATTTGTCTAAGCAGAACAGAAAATGGTGCCAAAGAAGGCCTTCAATTTTATGAGCAAATAAATTGTCTAAAGGAGATGAGCTGGGGATAGGGAGCCGGGCAGGGCCTCAATTATTTAGAGCAGAATGTGCCTCCAAAGTCTGGAGAGGCTGCTTAAGTCCCTCCACCCACTTCTGGTTTTTTATTTTTTTATTTTTTCTTTTCTTTTTTCTTTTTTTTTTTTTACACAGGGCTACATAGACAGGGTTTCTGTATGGTAGTCCTGGCTGTCCTGGAACTCTCTCTGTAGACTAGGTTGGCCTTGAACTCAGAGATCCACCTGCCTCTGCCTCTGCCTCTACCTCCCAAGTGCTGGGGTTAAAGGAATGCACCACCACTACCTGACCCAAGTTCCCCTTTCTCAAAGCACACTCTTGTTCTTTTGCTTTGCCATATGGGCTGAGGCTGGGGAAGGTCATTTACAGGTTCTTGGCTTCCTCCACTGGATCCCTAGCAGGTCATTCCAGGTTCCCCTTCCTGGATGGCTGCACCTCCTGATCCCCAGGGCAGCTGAGTGGAGGAGCTTGGCCTCTGCGGTCCACAGGCCTTGCACCTGCATCCTGGCAGCAGTCGACACCTGCCTTTCCCTAAGCATGATGGGATGCTCTTTCTTTATGATGGCACGCAGCTTTTTGGAGGAGCTGTGCTTCCTGCCAGCATACAACCCAAAGCGAGTTCTCCAAAAGATGTCCACATTCCAGTCCCTGGAACCTGTGGATATCATACTTCATGTCACTTTATGTAAGGGGTGGTTTGGGGAGGGGGGATCAAGGCTGCAAACAGAATGAAGGATCTGGTTAACTAGCCTTCGGATGGGAGAGAATCTAGGGGTAGGTGAGGATCTGGGAGGAGGAGGAGGAGGAGGACGAGGACGAGGAGGATGAGGAGAACTTTGTACTGGATATGAGATAGCCTTCAGCAGTCTCGTTGACTTTGAACTTGAAAGAAAACCATGAGCCAAAAAATACAAGTAAGCTCTCGAAGTTGAAACATGTTCAGAAGAGGATCATCCCCAGAGACTTCAGGAGCACAGCCCTCCCTTAGTGCCAACCCAGAAAAACCCACTTGGGACTTCTGACCCCAGAGCTGTTGAACAATGCTTTGTGTTATTGATTCATTTTATTCTGGGGACATACTTGTGTTAGACATGCACATATGTGTGTGTTTGGGAGTTGGCACTCACCTCCCACCTCACTGAGCAGAGTCTGTCTCATTTCTTCCGCTGTACTGCACTCCAGGCTAGCTCCGAGTGGAGCTTCCAGGCTATTGCTCTGTGTCTGCCCTCATCTCACTGCAGGAACGCTGGGCTTATGGATGCCTCCGTATCTGGCTCTTTATAGGGGTTCTCAGGATGTAACGGATGTCCTCTGTCTTCTATGGCTGGCACTTTTATCTCCTGATCCATCTTCTTGGTCGAAAGTATTAGCTTTTTGAGACAAGGTCTCCTGTATCTCAGGCTGGTGTCAAACTTGCTGTGTAGCCCGGGCTAGCCCCAAACTCCTGATCCTCCTCCTATCTCACGAGTGCTGCGATTACAGTTGTGTCACCATGCCACGATTCATCTGAGTTGTTTTTTAAGCCACTCTGCTTGTAGTAATTAGTTACAACAGCTAACAGAATCTAATACAATGCCCAATGAACAGTAAGTGTCAGCCCCGTCCCTGTGGGGCTGTGCAATACAACCGGCTCCCAGCTGCTCTCTAAATTCCACATCTTCTTTGTAAACAGAAGAGCATAGATTACAAACTGAAAGTTTTCTCGTTATAATTGTCCCCTAAAAGATCATCACGGCCCATCCACCCCCCCCCCGCAATCTGTTCCCTGCTCCCAGCAGGGTCTAGGCTGGGACCGGTGGTGCCCGCGGCCCCTAGGGGAGACAGTTAATAAAAGCAGGAGGAGGAGAATCAATGTGCGCTGACATCCCTATGACAGATCAGCAAGAGAGACAGATTTAATATCCTGCCGTTTCCCTTCCTCAGCCTGGGGGCCGGAATTGATTAAATAAATTAAAGCTATGCGGTTGCGATGTCTGGGTAAGGTCGTCTAGTCCTCCCACTGTCACCGTCCAGCCACACGGCTCACCCCATTCCCAAGGTCTCTAGGTGCCCTAGAGGATGGAGTTCTATGAGTGTGGGCATTCTCCCTCTGTCTGGACCTCCCGGCGTTCAGAAGACTCTGGATGAGTGAGGGGTGTGGAGCGGATGGCAAGAAAGGGTGGGAGGGAGAATTCTGAGCAATGGTAGTTGGGATTCTGCTGAGCTCCAGATAAGGGGCTGCAGCAGTGAGCTAGCTAGGCAGGCGCACACACTGCATGCAAGCTCTGCCTAGGTTTGGGCTCCAGCTGACGCTCAAGAGAGTGGAGTCTAGTCCTCCTGGCAGGATAGTGGTCAGACTGGAGATTGACCCCACTTGCCTATCTCCCTACCCTGGCTTACCAGGCGGGCATGAGCTAATGAGCAGTCTACCACTGTGTACCCTGTTCCTTCCAGCTCTTTCCATGACTAGTTCAGGGAATGCAGGCACTGAGCCTCCGGGACGGAGGGTAACTCTGGGTTAGAAATGACAGTGGGCCAGGTATCGTGGCATGCTTTGCAAACCTAACACTTGAGTGGCTTAGGCAGGATGACTGGGAGGCTGAGATTGCCTAGAGAAACTGGTCAACAACAACAGCAACAGCAACAACAGCCAAAGCATCTCCAGACTCAGCAAAAATGATTGGCCGTCTGAGGACAGCCTACATATGAGCCTTTCTCTCCAAGCATAGAGAAGAGACTACCCTCCCTCTGACCACAGAGCTTCACCAGAGTCCCATCTCTCCCTCTTGCCCACACATAGTCATGGTTTTGAGCCTCACAGCCCTTTCACAACTGCTAGACGCAATGAACGTCAGATGATTTTCCTTTCAAAGCGCTTGGCACTACCATCCCGGCTGAGCTGAGGACACAACCCCCATTTTACGGATAAGGAAAGTGAGGCCAGGAAAAGGGCACCCAAGATCACAGTTGCAACATGGAGCCAAGAACGCCTGGTGTGCCCCTCACCAAAGTTCATTCCACGTCAGAGGAAACATCTTAGCTTCCAATGGGATAGGGTAGGAATCATGAGTCAGCAGGGCTGGGACAATGGTGAATGTGGCTCAGGACAGAAATAGAGAACAGGGACACTTGTCACCTTTCTGCAGCTTCCTTCAGCCTGTGCTAACAGGGTCATGATGGACCAAGCCTCTAGAGTTGGGCCAACCAAGGTACAAGTACCAGCTTGCCCCACTGCCTGCAGGACCTCAAGCAAGCCACTGGCCTCTCATAGCCCCTCCATGTGCCTATCTGTAAAACATTAATGGCGAGGGCGTCAGTTCACATCAATCCACACAGACCCCTCCGGGATCTTTTACAACAGGTGACACAGCCTAGATGTGAACTGTGGCTTCTCCATTGCCATCAATGTTCTGCGAGGGGGATCTAGGTCAAGGGCACATGTGGTCCAGACGTAGGCAGCCAGCAAGGAGAATCAGAGCCTGCCTGTCTTGTGGGGACTGCTTCCTCTCCCCCTCGCTGCTTTCTGAGGTAGCAGTTATTCATGAGACATACTTTGCTACTTTAGAGGACCTTGCAGCTCCCCCAACACCCCGCCTTCCAGGATGATTTTAGCGAGCAGCCTCCCAAATGCCACCCCTGACAACTGAGATTGCCAAGGCTCTGAGAGATGGCAGGAGGAAGCTGGAGCTCCTGACTCTGGCATCCTCTCCCTCCTTCAGCTCACCAAACGCAGCTTTTGCTTATGGGCTTGTGCCAGCTGCAAGCCAAGTCTGTCATTAGGCCTCGATTTCTCTTGCAATCGAAGCTGGAGGCTGGGAGGGGAAAGACAGCCAGGCGCTTGGTGATTCTAAGCACAACAGCTACACTTAGCCATCAGCCTGTCTGCCAGTTCCCAATGCAGCTCCTAACGACAGCACGCAAGGCACACATTCCCCCCCCCCCCCAGCAATTAATTCTCATTCCAGTTTAAACTCTTCCTAGGGAGTGTTATGCAGATGTCCTGGAAAGGGGTGAATCCTGGGACAGAGGACAAGTCAGGACTGCTAGAAAAACAGGGTGAGAGGTGACAGCAGTTCCAGGAGCGCGGAGACAATGACCACTGGTGGCACCCAAGGAGGATGGGGCTTCCTGGGATCCATTTTCAGATCAAACCCCTAAGTCCAGAGTTAAATTTATTCTCCCAGCTGCCCATCACACCATCACCCCAGCTGGATCCCAGGCCCTCCTAGCTCTCCTTTATTACATTTCCTTCATCTCCAGATACATAGTTTCCAGTAGCAACCTAGAAGCCATAATCACAGCTTCCTGCAAGCCCCACTGTCCTGCTCTGGTCATCACAGACTGAGCAGTAGGCAGGAGTTTTTGGCTAGGTTACCCATGAGGAAGCCGAGGCAGTGGGCAGCCGTGACTTTGAGGCAGAGCTGAGGATCTGCACACAGGTCTATCTAGCCCCAGAGCTGGCCTCTCAATGTTGATCTATATACTCCTCACATATCTCAATTCATTGCCCTTTCCTCCCACTTGTCTTTCTCAGCCCCAATTGTCTGTCTCTCAGAGGAAATGCTGAAGCTCTGTCCCAGGCCTCTGGCCTCCTCCATCAGCCTGCAATCACTCCTTGTCCCAACAGAACAGCCATCACCCTGACCTTGGGAGCAGAGCTAGGCTCTGTTCAGCATCTTTGCTATATAACTGGGTCACCTAGGAGAAATGGCTTCCTTCTCAGAGCTCCTGTTACTTTGACTGTGCAAGGGAGGATACACACGCCCCCAGCAGCACCAGGTCCGTGGAAAGGACAGCTGCTTTTACTTGGCCCAAGGAGCTGTCAGGAAACTAAAATTGACAGTTTTCACTTGAGGTAGAATTTGCTGCCAGCACACTGTCCACTGTGGAAGGCAGGGACAGATGCAGCCTGGCAGGAGCTGCAGGGCTTAAAGAAGCCAGAGAGAAAGGGGAGGTGCTGGCGGCGGTTATCACAGATCACTTGTGAGTTCTCATCAGAGCCGCCACTAAGGCTGATGCCCGTTCCAGACAGACGGCAGACCACATGACCCCCAAGGATGCTCTGCCCTGCCAAACTGCTGCCCGCTGGCCTTCATCCTGCTCAACCGTGCCCTGATGACCATTAACCATGGCTGGGAAGCCAATGGCAGCTGCCAGGAGGACAGCACGAACTATGGCCTCCTCTTTGCATACACGGAACTTTAAATCCCAGAGAGGCAAGACTAGAGACTCCTCAGGTCCCTCCCAGCTCACACAGCAAACATGAGAGCTACAAACATTAATCTTGTGCCAAACTACCAAAAGTCTGGCCTTCCTGAACTTTCTACTGCCCCAGCCCAGAGCAGGATGTGCCATATGGCCAATGAAGATAGAGGAAGGGTCTCTATAGTACAACATTTTAAAATAATACATATTGGAACACATGCATGTGAGCTTTAAATTGAAATCATACAAAGGAGTACAGTTGAAACATTTCTCTGTCAAGCATTCTGTTATAGTAGAGGCAGGCTAGCTGGCCCACAAGTCTAAGAGGAGCCTCCCGGCTCAATTCCCATCTCAGCATAGTGCTGGGGTTACAGATGCATGCTACCACATTCTGGGGTTCCGGGGGTCCGAACTCATGCTTGCATGAAAGTGCTTTAACTGACTCAATCATCACCGCAGTTCCATTTTTACCATTCTTAAGCCCACAGATTGGGGGCTGAGGACAGTACACGGTGGCTCAGCCGTCACCACTCTCCTCTAGTCCTTCTCATCTCTCCAAGCCAGATCTGCATCATTGATTCAGCACTAACTTCTCGCTCCCTCACCCTAGAAGTCTCTTTCCTACTATGAGCTGTATGCATCTGAGAGCTCTGGACGCCTGTCCTTCAACCCTGCGTGGCCCTCAGCTGCGTCTTGCAACACTGCAAGCTCAGCCCAGCTATAGAGACATTTCTTAGCTCTGCCTCCCTGAGCAGAGGACCCCGCTCACAATTCCCACAGAATTCTCAGTGCCCTCTCCCTCTACTTCCATCCGATGTGTGGTTGAGCAATCAGCCCACCATAGGGGCATTTACATTAGCTCCCTTTCTGTTGCTGTGACAAAACCCCACAACTCAGGCAAGTTGTAGAAGGAAGAATTTATTGGGGCTTGTGGCTCCAGAGTCCCATCATGTCAAAAGATCGTGGGCAGCAGGTTTCAGGTATGGCGGTAGAAGCAGGAAAATGAGAGTTCACATCTTAACCATGAGCATGAAGCAGAGAGAGAGAGGGAGAGGGGAGGGGAGAGAGGGGAGAGGAGGGAGAGAGAAAAAAGGAGAGAGAGGGAGAGAGAGAGAACTGCATGTGAGGTGAAGCTTTTAATCTCAAAGCCAACCTCCAACAAGGCTGTACATCCTAAACCTCTCTAGACAGCACCACCAACGGGGACCAAGTGTTCAGATCCCTAAGACTGTGGGGGACATCCCAGTATCACGTGGTGTCCAGTCTCTCCCCTGTTGTGAATGAGGCTCATTGTGTACACAATGTGCCTCTGGAGTAGAATTGCATTGCCCACCCTGGGAGCTACCTCTAGTCCCCATCACGCGGTAGGAGTAGTTAGGAAACACCAAGAGGAGAGAAGACAGAAGACAGAAGCCGGCCTCTCCCAACTCCATTACTCTTTCTGGCTTGGTTTCTATCCACTGCCCCCAGGGACATCGATGTCCTTCTCAGACTTCCGTTCCTACACTAGAAGACCTGTCTGAGTGGGCTGGTCAAGCCCCACTGCCAGCCCTTCAAGCTTCTCAGACTCCCCACTACAAGCCTGAAGCCCACAGCTCCCATGATTGCAAGGGAGGCCCTAGCTGAATTATAGCTTGCATGGTCCTCTGGCGAATTTATCCAAGGGTATTTATCTCAGGCCTTTCTTTCCCTGAGATAAATGGAGAAAATTTACAGCCTGCAGCTCTCTAGGGCAAGATGGGAATGGGAGGCATTACCGGCCTGGGAGGACATCAGGTCACTGTGAGGAGATGACGTGTACCAAGCTAGGGAGGGGCCAGCCGGCATGTGACCCGCAGGGGCCTGCAGGGGAAGGACCCCAGCCCATTGGCTCTGCTTCCAATGAAGTGTCCCCTGTAAATGTGAGCAGCAGCAAGCGCGGCAAGGATTGCTCATTGAGCCTTCCCTGGAATCAGGCCTGATATTTGTATCTCCTCATTGAACTCTCCTCCAAACGCTACACCCCGGAAGAGATCCCATTTTACAGGGCAGGAAATGGAGTCTACCGAAGCCTGGTCATCATGACCACAGAGCACGTAGGCAGGCAGAACTTAACCTAACCCAGGGTCCCCAGGCTCCTTGCCTCGCCCTGTCCTGTGAGAGAATAAATGGAAGCACCCGGAATAAAAACTAATTCTACCTGTTGGTTATTTCTCCCTTCTGCCTCCTCCTCACCCAGGCCTGCTTTCTCAAGGCCATTCTCCCACACTCTGTGTGGACATGGAAGCTTCCAGAATGTTTCCTCACAGTTCTCCTTGTTCATCACAGCCACACAGCTGTGAGCCCCTGCTGTGTTGAGGGAGGGGGGACTGACCACCAGCTGGTGAACAAGCAGAGACATCATCAGCTGGATGAACCCTACCAACCCCTGCAGAAGGTGGGAGCTGCAAGAGTTTCCGGAATCCAGCTTGGGAAGGTGTATGCTTCCACCGCCTAGTATACCCCTGATTCTGCCCTCTGCCCTCTGCCCTCTTCCCTCTGCCCTCTGCCCTCTGCCCTCTTCCCTCTGCCCTCTGCCTCACAAACTCATCCTTTTCTCCAGGCAAGCATGGGAAATGTAAGATGCCTATTTCCTCCTTGCCATATCCCCTAAGTGGGTTGGGGTTCCTTTCCCTGGATCCTGGGCCAAAGGGTCAAAGGTCAGGGTCCGATGTGCTGATGTCTCCTTCCTCCACCTGGGTAGCATTAGTGGCAAGATCCCAGATGATGGCAGGGTGGAGCAGGTAGCCGAGCAGCCCACCTTTCAGGCTTCTTTAATGACTCACTTGCCCTGTAGCATTTAATCTTGATCTTGGCCCATCTTGGGTCTCAGTCCCAGAGGTCACCTGCCTCAGGCCTCTGCCTGTCTCCTGGCCTCACCTAACCCTGCAGTCCCGTAGGATTCACTACTGACAATAATTAAGTCTCACAAGGATGAAACGCAAATGAGTCGGAAGCCTTCGGGGATGGTATTAGCACACTAACTCTGTTTGTGGCTTAAATATTAATGTCGGAGTGTAATTACTACCCGTGTGTCGAAGGCAGTGATGTGGAAATAGTCTCAGCCTAGCAAATGGGATCCATCCATCCTGAATGCTGATGCACAGAGGGGAAGACCTCATGTTCTGGAGGGTTCTGGAGCTTTTAGAACTCCACGCACTTTGAAGAAGGGTAACACACTGACAACATGAGGGCCCAAGTCAGTCCGTAGACCTGTTTGTAAATTCTAGACTTTGGAATGCTTCCCCATGAAGGACACAAAACCAGATCTTGGCTATAGTTCAGTGGTAGAGTGCTTACCTTATATACATGACACTCTAGGTTCAATCTCCAGTACACATATATATGTATATATATGTGTATATATATGTGTATATATATGTGTATATATATGAAACCCAGATCTACCCCTTTAAATATTTATTATTATTATTTATATGAGTACATTGCAGCTGTCTTTCGACACACACCAGAAGAGTGCATTGGATTCCACGACAGATGGTTGTGAGCCTTCATGTGGTTGTTGGGAATTGAACTCAGGACCTCTGGAAGAGCAGTCAGTGCTGAGCCATCTCTCTAGCCCCATATCTACCCCTTTAAATATGCATGTTTGCTGGAAAGCATATTTACACACTACGTGTGTGCCTGGTGCCCATGGAGGCCAGATGGTATATCCAGGGTGTTAGATCTCCTGGAACTGAGTTATGGGTGGTGGTTGTGAGCCGCCACATGCTCCTAACAGCTGAGCCTAGCTCTCAGCTCTGTCTTACCTCTCTGAATGCTGGGCCGCCATCCTATAGCTGACTGTGGACAGAGGGGTGGCTGTGCCCTGGAAATGTCCACCTCCAGTTTGCCACTGTCCCCTTGCCTCCCTGTTATCTCCTTCATGATCCTTCTTGCTCTGCCCTCTTGTGTGGGGTCTTGTCGGCAGTTGAGTTTGCAGTTGTTGATTTAAAACTAGGAGAGTTCAGCAACAAAAATGACTGGGGCCACAGAGCTAAGAGCCAGGTCCCAAGAGCCCCAAAGGGGATAAGCCTTGGATACCAGGGAAGGAGCCTGCCTGGGTAACTCCGTCCTTCCCTTCACCACCCCCCCCTATTTGGGGCAGGTCCTATGGCCCTCTGGCCCTCTTGACTTTTTTTGTGAGATAGGGTCTCAACTCTGTAGCCCAGGCTATCCTGGAACACACTCTATGTCTAGGATGACCTGGCACTCACTCAAGTTCCCTCCCCCTTCACCATGCAGTCCAGCTAGCTCACACCATCACACCCGGCATGAATCTCTGCCCATCGGACATCACACCTGCTTGACTATGGTTCTCCATTTCACTCAGGAGTTGGTGGCTTCTGAGAGAACCTTCATTCAGATATAAGGTCCCCTCACTCCTTCAAGGGGAATCCTCTAGCACCCAGTGGTCTGTCATAGAACTTGGTCCTGTAAGCAGAACTGCTGATATTGGGATGAGATCATCTGTACCTACTTAGAAGAATCCACTAGGAGTGGCCTGTGGACTGTCCACATTTCTCATAGACGACAAGGACAGACAAGGTTATTAGACCCTTACTGAAGAGTCTGCCCACTCCTCCTGGAGATAACAGGGAGGCAAGGGGGCAGTGGCAAACTGGAGGTGGACATTTTCAGGGCACAGCCACCCCTCTGTCTGTCGTCACACTGTAGGATGGTGGACCGGCATGGTCACCCACTCCAGACATTTGTGTGCAATTCTACATTACTTACACGTCTAACAGAGTCACACAGTCTCTGGAGGTGCTAGAACAAATGGGCTGGGTTGCTTAACTGAAGAGGGGGCCCCATCTATGCAGCTACGAGCAAGCTGCTATCCGTGTTGGGTAAGGATGCTGCCTTACAACCTTAGGCCCAGCACTCAGCATGGGCAGTGCCCAGAGATACTAGATGCCAGATGGGACCTGCCCGACTAGAGTCAGAAGAGAGAGAAGGCACTATGTAAACTGGGAAACCCCCAGAGAGCCTGGGACTGAAACAGCAGAGGGACAGGCGAGTGGGGCAGGGAGACATTGCAGGATCTCGGCATCGGGGATTGGCCATGTCCCCTGTATGACCTCAAGGGAATCAAGGTCATGTTAAGACACTAATGTTGGGGCCACAAGCCTACCTAGGCTGAACAAAGAGGGGATTATTAGATAATTTTAAAGATTCCTTATGGGATCGAGGAGGGGGAATAAGGGACTGAGTGGCTGATGGCTAAACGGAAGGGACAGCTTCTTCAATGTCTTCCTGTCTTGCGAGTGGACCTCCTCCCTCACCCCTCCTATCACCTCCCTTCACCCCTTCCGTCATCTCTCTGTTGGTCTGTCTCCATCTTTACCGCTCTGTCTCCAACTCTCTTTCTCTGTCTCACGCCCTACCTCCTTCATTTCAGATTCAAACTGTAGCATGTGGTAAATGCAGGGTTGAGTTTTTCAGAGATGGGTCCCCACTGTGTGACCCAGCCAGACCTTTAATTTTTAGATTGCAGTGATCCTCCTACTCCAACCTCTGAAGCACCTAGAACTGTAGGCATGAGCCACTATGCCTGGCTAAGAATCATGTATTTTAATGGAGCAGTGTGGGGAAGCAGAGCCCCAGAGGCCTGGGTGAGGGCAGCGGAGGCAGGCTAAGGGATCTTGGGACTCCCAAGGAAGCTGTGGGCAAGTGGGGGGAAGAGAGCGGCCAGGAGGAAGAATGCTGTAATTCATCTCACTTCATCTCTGTTCATTGTGGACAAATAGAGCAGAAACTGCAGACCAAGGAGGGAGGAAACAGGGCATGAAATTGAACTATGCCTTGTAATAGCTCTGCCAGCCGGGCGGCCGGGGCTAATAGCCCACCAGCTCAGGCCCCACCCTGCCCTGCACTACAGAGCAAGCATACCCAGATGATGACAGGTCACACTGCTGGCTCCTGTCTTGGCATCTTTTCTCACGTTCAGCCACTTCCCATAGCCTGAGCAGTTCCAGGGCCCAGAGGCTGGGAAGCCACCAACGAGGATGCTCCAGGGAGCTCAGAGAGGGATCTCTCCTAATCACCAGAGAAAAGGCTCAGGAATTTAAGGGATTTGGCCAATCGATATAAGCCAGATCCAGATGATCAAAAACATGTCTTGAGGCAGGGGCATGGAAGCCACCGGGGATTTCTGGCAGGTTAGGGCTATAGACAACCTCTCCGTGTGCAGCCTTGGTAGAATTGTTCAGGAGGGGACAAAGGAGCTGGGGTCTCTAAAGAATGCACAAAGACGTGTGGAGTTATTTGGGCTTGCTCCCCACTGCCCAGCCTTGGATGGCTGTCTGGGGCTATACCTATCATGACAGGGCACAGGCATTACGGATGGGTATTAGTAAAAAGCCCCACCCCCGCTGAGAACAGAAGCCTCTGCTTCCCTTGTGAGTCCTTCCATTGACACTAGATGGAGGGGCAGGATGACAGAAAGGTTGCCATCATCCATCTTCCCACTTCTAATGGCCACTTAGGACCCCAGTCCAGGACTCTACCCACTCCGGTCTTACACCTCACTGCAGGCCAACTCCTGCCTCCCAAGCTCAGTGCTTCTCTGCCTACCCAATGGAACCTGCTGGCTTTTTGGAATAAACCTAGAGAGCAAGTATCACCATGCTCATCCCAGACAAACATACCCCAACCCAAAGACAAAAGCTGAGTTGAGGAGATGTGGAGACTCTGGGGACGTTGTGGAGTCGAGAACGGAGACCAGGTTACCCGCTCCAGAGAGGATGCTCCAAGCAGGGCCATGGGCTGAGTGTGGAGGAAGAGATGATTTGGGTCAGGGAGCGGAACGATGGTGGATAGGCTACAAAATAAGCTGCTGGTTTGGGGATTGGGGTCATGGGTGAATGGGTTTAGTGGCTGTGAGTGAGCTGGTGTGTGGGGCGGGTCTGGATAAGTAGGTTAGGGTGGGGAGGTTGAATAGTGACATAGGGGGAGCAGGCACAGCTCACTGGTCCCAGTGCATACCTGGCCTTATGTCTTCTGGCCTCCGAAGTTTACTGTCTCTGTTCTCAGCAAGCCCTCTGCCCCCACCTCTTCCCATCATGAGTCTCTTAGGTTCAGTACAGATGCTTTGCCACCGCCTCATCCACCACAGCAAAGGGCACGTTCTCCTCTCTAGCAGTCGGAGCCATTCCTGATGCTGCTCATCTTACACCTCATCCCTCCTGGCCACTTCTGCTTTCTAAGGGAGCCTGGGACTCCTGAGGACAC
>JADRCD010092203.1:0-12087 GCA_019843815.1 Montemys delectorum | reverse complement strand
GGGGGGGGGGAGAAAAGCCCACAGCCACTGCCAGAGAACTTAAGAATGCCCGGCTAAAGCCACGCAGTGGTGGCGCACGCCTTTAATCTCAGCACTTGGGAGGCAGAGGCAGGCGGATTTCTGAGTTTGAAGCCAGCCTGGTCTACAGAGTGAGTTCCAGGACAGCCAGGGCTACACAGAGAAACCCTGTCTCGAATGCCCAGCTAAGAATGTACCAAATAACTAGAAACTATGACCCAACTCCCCCAACAATACTGTAACTCTTCCCTGCCTAAAGGAGTATTAGAGGCTCGCTCTCCAGCACTCTTTAAGAAAGACAACTCCCTGAAGGCTGTATAATATATCTGCCTGGGTGTGTGTTGCAGGATATTTGGTCATTATGTGAACCCCGAGATTGTGTTATTTACTGGAATAGTAACTGGAATAAATACTGGAAAATAGTTGTGGTGTGGCTCAGCCTTAGTGCACACCTTTAATCCAAGAGGTTTCTGATTGAATATTGTAATCAAGATTAAAGCCAACCAGGGGTCAAGAGGCGGAGCAAGCAACCACAGGAAGTAAATATAGGGTTACTGAGAAAAAATGATAGTAAGATGGAGTCAGGGGGACAGATAAGACATAGGAGGTGACATTCAGTTTGGAGGAGGTTGCTTGAAACTGTGAGAGAGGATCGTTCCTGGTGGGACTTAGGCCAAGGAGGAAGGTCAGCTGGTCTCCTTGTCTCTCAGCCGACAGGCTTTAACCCTAGCTTCTGGCTCCCAAGTCTTCACTGGTAAGATTGCGTGATTGAGATTTTGTTGAAAACAACAGGTGTCAGTCTCAGTCAGCTCTGCCCTTAAGCAGCTATGGCATGGGACAGATAGATCTGTCATTGTTCACCTGTCTAAAGGTTCACCTATCTAAAGGTTCTGTGTTAGTTCCATTAACTTTGGAAGAAAAACACTTTTAGGGCTGGAGAGTTGGCTCAGTAGTTAAGAGCACTAACTGCTCTTCTGAAGGTCCTAAGTTCAAATCCCCCAACCACATGGTGCCCCACAACTATCGATTACAAGATCTGATGCCCTCTTCTGGAGTGTCTGCAGACAGCTACAGTGTACTTACATGTAATAAATAAATCTTTAAAAACAAAAACAACAACAAAATACTTTTAAAAGAAAACAAACAAAAAAACTCCTAGCATCTGGGGTTTGAAAAAGTGGCTCATCGGGTAAAACTGCTTACCACCAAGCTTGATGACCTCTTTGATCCCTGGGACCCTCATGGGGAAAGGCAAAAATAACCTCAAGTTGTGGTCTTCTAACATCCACGCACTTGAAAGTTGTATCTGAGCCGGGCGGTGGTGGCGCACGCCTTTGATCCCAGCATTTGGGAGGCAGAGGCAGGCAGATTTCTGAGTTCGAGGCCAGCCTGGTCTACAGAGTGAGTTCCAGGACAGCCAGGGCTACACAGAGAAACCCTGTCTCAAAAAAACAAAAAAACAAAAACAAAAACAAAAAAAAAGTTGTATCTGCATGAATATGTACAGATTTCCCTCTTGTTATTATCCCCTAAATAATACATCTCTTGACATATCATATCATATTAGATGCAAGTAATTTAGAAAATATTTAAGATATACTGTAAGCCAAGTGTAGGTTACATGTAAATACTACACATTTAGTTGAAGGCAATGCTTGGCTGTGTGAAACCATGGCTGCATAGTGAGACCCTACGTTGCTCATAGGTCAATCTCAGGTGCAGGTACTACCTCTGAACAGCTTCCAGACAGATGGAAATTCTTGTTTCCTGGGCCATAGGAGAGAAAATGCCTTTGCAGAGTTGGAGTTTCCAGAAAAGAGTGGTGGGCGAAGGGCTAAGATACAGTTCAGTGAAGTACAGCTGCTGCTTAGTGGGTTCTCTTCCCACCCTTCATCCACTCCCTGTCTCCAGTTTCACCCCCTACCCTTCATCCCCTCCCGCCTCCAGTTTCACCCCCTACCCTTCATCCCCTTCCCGCCTCCAGTTTCACCCCCTACCCTTCATCCCCTCCCTGCCTCCAGTTTCACCCCCTAACACTAGATAAGAGAGAAACAAGGATCATGGGATTAGAAAAATTCCTGAATCTAATTCTTGTGTTTCTTATTTAACCACAGCTACTAAGAAACAGTAACCAACACCCCCAAATAACCAACAACCTCCAACCTTGCCTCTTGAGGCCCTCACCTTTATGTACCCTCTGAAAAGTTCCCAGAATTCTGTACATCACACAATCACAGAAATTTATCTGCAACTGACAAAACCACATTTCAGCTAGAGCATGAAGCAAATCATAGCTGCTGTGGTCAGCCTGGAGCAGCCCCATACCCCTATACCTGGGATTAAAAGGAAAGCACATTCTTATAACATTTCTATGTTTTTTCAGGAAACAAAAACTCCAAAATTCTCAAAAATGTCACTACAGTACCTGCCTAGTATACAAAAGTTTCTAGGTTGCTCTCTGACACTATAAGTGAACGAGTGAATGAATGAGTGAGTGAATGAATGGGACTGGGCTGTAGCTCAGTTGGCAGAGTGCTTGGCTAGCACTGAGTACACTAATCACTTGTGTACTTGTAACCCAGCACCAGGAAGGTAGAGGCCGGAGGATCAGAAGTTCAAAGTCATTTTTGGCTACACAGCAAGTTCCAGGCCAATCAGGGATATAGACTTTGTCTTAAACTTAAAAATCAATAAATAAAATTACAGGCTGAGTTACACACTTGTCTGAAATTATAGAACTGCTTAAAGAAATATCTACGCTTCCTTGTGAGTCTGCTCCAGGAAGAATGGAAGTACAGGGTATGAATAGTGATAGAGCTTAATTCATGTACACTTGGGTTTTAAGCTAGCCCCTTCCCAGCTCTGTGGCTTGGACCCAGTTGTTTCCTAGGCCACGGTTTCCTGCTACCAGATTAGAGCTGGACAGTGATATGTAAAAGTAGCTTAATAGACCCTAGCTCCTGACACTCTGGAGGCTGAGGCAGGAGGCTATCTCTATCAAGTTAGGGGACAGCCTGAGCTATATACAAGGCAAGGCTGTCTCAACCAACGTGGCTTTACGTAGCAAGTTGGAAGAAAACCTAAACCTAAACAAACACATCCCTCAAAGAGGGGAAAACTGGCTTCAGTATGATTTTTTAGAAAAATACTTTTTTTTTCTCGAGACAGAGTTTCTCTGTGTAGACCTGGCTGTCCTGGAACTCACTCTGTAGATCAGGCTGGTCTCGAACTCAGAAATCCACCCGCCTCTGCCTCCCAAGTGCTGGGATTAAAGGTGTGCGTCACCACTGCCCGGCTAGAAAAATACTTTTATGTATATATGTATGGATGAGTGTACAGGTCCCCAAAAGGCCGTCAGATCCTGCAGACATATTTGTTAGATGCCATGTTGGTGCTGGGAACTGAACTCCTATCCTCTGCAAGAGCAGCAAATACAGCTAAGTCATGTCTCCAGCTTCCTTCCTTACTCGTACTTTTTTTTTTTTAAGACATGGTTTTACTGTGTATCCCAGGACAGCCTCGAATTCACAGAGATCCTCCTGCCTCTGCCTCCTGAGTACTAGGATTAAAGCTGAGAGCCCCCACGCCTGGCTTTTATTTTTTTTTTAATATTTTATTTGTATGTGCTTGCGAGTGTGAATGTGTGTAAACGTGTGGAGGTGAGGAGCGCTCACGCTACAGCATACACGTGGAAGTCTGTGGGTGTATGCACATTTGTAGGTCAGAGGACAACTTGTGGAAGCCTGTTTTCTTTCTCCCACGAAGCTGGGTGCGGGGATCTAACTTAGGTCGTCAGCCTCGCGAGCAAGCGCCGCTACCGCTGAGCCATCTCTCCAGGCCATGATCAGTAGTTACACAAAACAAAACAGAAGGGGCTCAGAATGCCATTGCTTCTCTCTCCTACCCCTCGAACTCACACCCGCTGAGGCTTTACACAGATCGAGTCCCGTCCTCAACTCCCAGTAAAACCAGCCACAGCGCTTCCGGGTTTCGGGGCCGGAGCTGACGTGTGAGGCGGGACTTCCGGGGGCGGGGCGGGGCGCTCCGGGAGGCGCGGGGCGGAGGCTCAGTCTGCTGACCGCACGGTGGCAGCCGGGTTACGTGCTTGCTGGCTGCCCGCATGGCCCGGGGCGAGAGGCGACGGCGCGCTGCGGCCGCAGAGGGGGCGCGGCCGCTGGAGAGGGCGCGGGGCGCGGGCCGGCGGGATGCCAGGGCTGGTGGGGCGCGCGGCTCGGCCAGCGGCGCGGCCCTGGCCGTGGTGGTGTTGGCGCTGGCCTTCGGCCTGTCGGGGCGCTGGGTGCTGGCGTGGCTCCGTGTGCGCCGCGCGCTCACACTGCACCCCGCGTCGCCCGCGCTGCCGCCGGACTCCTCCAGCCCTGCCGTGGCCCCGGAACTCTTCTGGGGCACCTACCGCCCACACGTCTATTTCGGCATGAAGACTCGCAGCCCCAAACCACTGCTCACGGGTAACCCAGGGGCGGGTGAGTGGGGAGGACCCAGCAATCTTCAAAGACTTAAGGCATTATCTGTTGACTTACGTGGCCATTCTACTTCCCAGGATTGATGTGGGCGCAGCAAGGCGCCACCCCGGGGACCCCTCCCAAGCTCAGGCACACGTGTGAACAGGGAGACGGCGTGGGTCCCTATGGCTGGGAGTTCCACGATGGCCGCTCCTTCGGTCGGCAGCATATCCACGATGGGGCCTTAAGGCTCACCACAGAGTTCGTCAAGAGGCCCGGGGGTCAACACGGAGGGGATTGGAGCTGGAGAGTGACCGTAGAGCCTCAGGTCAGGGCATCGGGATCTTCTTTGCTCAGCCCGGACTTCCCCATCCTCCCCTTTCAACAACAAATGCAGTAGGAAATGGAGGTAGACAGCAGGGATACCAGCCTGGCTGACCATCTGTGCCATGTCCGTGTTTGTCAAGCAGATATCACAATGACACTTAACTCAAAAGACTGAATGAAACAATCCACGTATAATTCTAAAACCTCTTGTCATTTCCAGGAGGAGCCCTGTTCAGGGCCCTTTGGCTCAGTCCACTGAGTGGATCTGCTTACCCTCAGTATTGACAGATGTACGTTTGCCACAGTTCCTGTAATCCCTGCTAAGGCTGATTTCTCCAAAGGTTGTTTTTTCTGATGCTTTCTTGTGTTCCTTGGTCACCCAGGCCTCAGGTACACCTTCCTTCCCTATGGTGTCACTGTTCTTCTACGTGGTGACAGATGGGCAAGAGGTCCTACTACCAGAGATTGGAGCCAAAGGACAGTTGAAGTTCATCAGTGGGCACACCAGTGAACTTGGTGACTTCCGCCTTACACTTCTGCCACCAACCAGTCCAGGAGACACTGTCCCTAAGCATGGCAGGTAACTGGAGGGTTGGTGCGGGGTTGCTTGGGATACTGGGATATTGATTAGCCTGGTTTCAATGACTTCCTCCTCACCTTCCCACCAGCGGGACTGGCAAGACATCTCGTTCGTGAATAACTTAGCTCCTTATTTGTCTTCTTGCCTTCAAGCTACAATGTCTTCTGGTCCTCCAACCCAGGCCTGCCACTGCTCACAGATATGGTAAAGAGCCGCCTGAACAGCTGGTTTCAGCACCGGCCCCCGGGAGCCTCCCCTGAACGCTACCTTGGCTTGCCTGGATCTCTGAAGTGGGAAGAGAGAGGCCCTAGTGGGCAAGGGCAGTTCTTGATACAGCAGGTGACACTGAAAGCCCCTTTCTCTGTGGAGTTTGTGTTTGAATCTGGCAGTGCCAGGACAGGAGGAAACCAAGCCTCCGGGCAGCTGGCAGGCAACCAACTGACCCAGGCCCTGAAGAGCCATGCTGCAGCCTTCAAGGAGCGTTTTGAGAAGACCTTCCAGCTAAAGGAGAAGGGCCTGAGCCTCGAGGAGCAGGCTTTGGGTCAGGTTGCCCTCAGCGGCCTTCTTGGTGGGATTGGTTACTTCTACGGACAGGGTTTGGTGTTGCCAGACACTGGCATGGAAGGGTCTGAACAGAAAATGGACCCTGCCCTATTTCCACCTGTCCCTCTTTTCTCTGCGGTGCCTTCCCGGTCATTCTTCCCACGAGGCTTCCTCTGGGATGAAGGCTTTCACCAGCTCGTGGTCCAGAGGTGGGATCCCCACCTCACCCGGGAGGCCCTAGGACACTGGCTGGGGCTGCTCAATGCTGACGGCTGGATTGGGCGAGAGCAGATTCTAGGGGATGAGGCCAGAGCCCGAGTGCCCCCAGAATTCCTAGTGCAACGTGCAGCCCATGCCAACCCCCCAACCCTGCTCCTGCCAATAATACACATGCTAGAAGGCCGTGACCCTGATGACTTGGCCTTTCTCCGAAGGGCTTTCCCCCGCTTGCATGCTTGGTACTCTTGGCTTCATCAAAGTCAGGCAGGGCCAGTGCCGCTATCCTACCGCTGGCGGGGCAGGGACCTAGCTTTGCCTACCCTACTTAACCCTAAGACACTGCCCTCAGGCCTTGATGACTACCCCAGGGCCTCACATCCTTCTACAGCAGAGCGGCACCTGGACCTGCGATGCTGGATGGCATTGGGTGCCCGGGTGCTGTCACAGCTTGCAGAACAGCTTGGGGAGACTGAAGCTGCCGCAGAGCTGGGCCCATTGGCTGCATCTCTAGAAGAACCTGGAAGTCTTGATGAGCTGCACTGGGCTCCTGAGCTGGGGGTCTTTGCTGACTTTGGGAACCACACAAAAGCAGTACAGCTCAAGTCTAGGCCCCAACAGGGGCTGGTTAGGGTGGTAGGCAGGCCTCCACCTCGGTTACAGTACGTGGATGCCCTGGGCTATGTCTCTCTTTTTCCTTTGCTGCTACAGCTGCTGGACCCCAGCTCCCCACGCTTGGGACCCCTGCTGGACGTTCTAGCCGATAGTCGCCATCTCTGGAGCCCCTTTGGGCTTCGCTCTCTTTCAGCCTCCAGCCTCTTTTATAAACAGCGTAATACTGAGCACGATCCACCTTACTGGCGGGGTGCTGTGTGGCTGAATATTAACTACCTTGCTTTGGGGGCACTACACCACTATGGGCGTGTGGAGGGTCCTCACAAGGTTCAGGCTGCCAAACTTTACCATGAACTGCGGGCCAATGTAGTGAGAAACGTCCGGCAGCAATACCAGGCTACTGGGTTTCTGTGGGAACAGTACAGTGACCAGGACGGGCAGGGCATGGGTTGCCGCCCCTTCCAAGGATGGACCAGTCTTGTCTTACTGATCATGGCTGAAGAGTACTAACTGGACAGAAGGAAAGCTAGGCCATTTGTGTCACTTGGAACATGCAGACTAGGGCTTGGGTTTCTGGTCTCATTGTTTCAGATCTTGTAAGCTCATCTCAGGTGTCTCCTTATTGTCATCCCATACAGCTCTGGGGTGAACGTGAACTCAAAGAGTCTATTTTTCTAAATAAACTGGAAAACAACCTAACTGGCCTCTTGCTTTGGGCAGCTTTGCCTTGGGGCTGCCTTCTATCCTCAGGTAAGGTGATTAATGGACCCTGCTTCTTCCCTCCACAGCCTGCCGGTGTGCTTAGGAGGCATGCAGTGAGTTGAAGTCTATTCTACCCAAAACCACAAGCAGCTGGTTCATGTCTCTTTAATGAGATTAAAGGCTCCTGTGTATGTTTTGGGAGTGAGTAAAGATAGCACAGTCCTTGGTACTGCCCCTCTTCAGGGCTCCAGCCCTTTCAGGCGTGTTCTAGGAGGGCGGGGAGGGTCCCACATGGAGGACTGCAGTAGAAACCAGGGCTGAATCCTGGTGGCCAAGTAATACCCAGTTTCCCTCTTGAAACTACTTATGGGATGTCCCCATAACTAGAAGCCAGCCCTACGGGAGGAACCTGGGACATAGAATCTGGGGGCACTGCACAAGGGGAATGGTCCTCCAGATCTGGTTGGGTGGCACTAGCCCTCACTTCCTTGACTGGCTCACCTTCACTGGAGTCAGGACAAGGGCAGAGCTCAATACCTGAGTCACCAGTCAGGTGACGATAGCGACAGGAAGGGGGTATGTGGACTGGGCTCAAGCCTGTCCTGGGCTCACCCTCCTGATGAGGGAGAGCAATCTGGTGGGAGGAAACACCTTCTACATTTGTCCCCTCCAAGTGGGCAGAGCAGCTGGATTCAGAAGAGCAGCGGGTGCATTCATTGGAAGTAGACAAAGGGTGACCAGGGCCCATAGTGTAAGGAGGTGGCGGTGTGCCTGGGTGGTGAACCACATCCTCATAGGCTGGGGGTTTGAAGGCGCTGAGGAGGCCTGCAGGAGAGAGAACAGCATGGATGACTAAAGGGCCTGAGCTAGAAGATCTCTCCTTTTAGGGGAAAGAGAGCTCTGAAATGTCTGGCAGTGGAAGTGTGGGTGGTTGAGGGTCCTGACTTGGGAGGGGCTACTGGTTCTGCACCCAAGAGCCTCAAGTCACTCACGAAGGTCAAGCAGTGAACCAGTTGGAACAGGGCCAGCCCCGTGGCATGCCCCATGGTAAGCCAACAAGTTGATTTCACGCTGCCGCTGTTGCTGTTGCAGCCTGAGTTTAGCTCTTCGGTGGCGGAAGGCACAACAGCAGCTAAAGAGGATGAGGACGGTCCAAAGCAGCCAGAACCCTGTGGGAGGCAAAGAGGGCACAACTCAGATTACCACCTCAGATCCGAGCAGAGAAGGGTCTTTGGTAGCTGAGTTCAGAAATCCAAGGGAGGATGGGCAGGGAATCTGAGACGGATCCCTTTGAAGACTCACACCAGAGTTCATAGTAGTAAGTGCAGCAGCCAGTCTCCCCACAGCAGTGGCCACTCTCACAGAGGTAGGGCTGGGTATTCACTCCTGGGCACAGCTCTCGAAGCTGGAGGCAAGGAGGCACTAAGAACTAGGGGACTCTACCCAAGGCCCTGTCCACCCCCACCTCCTGCACGCACATACGCAATCCCACCCTCGAGCCAACCCAGCTTGGAAGGATGGCACGGGGATGCTAAAAGGAGTGTCTATATGTAGGGCTATCAGTATGGATGAAAGATTTAAAATAGCCAGAAACTAGTGTAGAAAGTAAAGTGTAAATACAGAGAGGTGATATCAGTTCTTTAAACCCAAGACTTTTTTCACATAAGCCTGGCCCCAAGGGTGGTTTTTGGTAAGGTAATGTTTTAAAAAAAACAAAACATAGTATAACAATGGGTAGGAATTTAAGGCCATTTCCGAAGCTAAAAAGCTTTCAACATTTCCCACCCCAAAGGTCGGCCTCCCACACCCGCAAGATAGATTTTTTTCCACCCCTGGGTCTCAAGCTCCCTAGGGTAGAGGAGGAACAGTGTGAGACCCAGAGCAGTGTTCCCAACCAGATGGGATTGCTGTGGATGATAAAGGATGGCATCCAGGGCGCGAGTCTGGGTTCCAGCTCGTCTCCAAATTGCTCCCTCAAGAGAAGATGCTGCCGGACTCTGCTGTGACAATAGGCACATAGAAAAACATCACAAATAACTGCTGCAAGACAGAGGGAGCCTCCCTGGGGTTTTCACTACGCCTCTGGTAACTGGAGAGCCACTGCGGGCTCGCATTGCAACCATGAGTTGGGGTCTAAGAGGCTGCAGGTAAAGTCAACTGCGTCTACGTAATAAGTTTAGACAAAGAGTAGAATGGTCATGTTCAGGAACTTCATAGTACCTTTGGCTCCATGAGCTCCTCCCCCACCCCGACAGGAAGTGACAGGAAAGGGGAAAGAGAAATAAATGGCTGTCGTGAGATAAGCTTTTAGAGCTGCTGGGATACCTGCTGTTGCGGCGCCTGAAGTGCCCCCCAGGCCTCTTCGCTGCTGTTCCTGCTGCTGGCCTGAGCCATGCCTCCACCTACAGACCCCTGAAGACCACAGCCTCCTCCACCGCCAGCTGCCCCGCCCCTGCCACCTCTGCCGCCACTTCCATGGTCCCTGCCCGGCCCATCGCCACCAGTGCCACCATCGCTCCGTGGCCGGAGCTCCGGGCCGGGGAGAGCACCTCCAGAGGACACAGTTGCTCAGTCCAGCCAATCAGAATCGTTAACTAACAGATCGGCCAATAGGAACCGGTCACAGGTTTCTCCCTCTGCCCAATCTGCAGCAGCGCCTGTGCCGCTCTCCCAGACAACAAGAACTCACACAGACAAAGACAGGGGAAAGGCTCGACCAAATGCCTGATTGACAGCAACAATAGCCAGTACGGACAACAGAACAAGCTTTGACTTATCAGCCAATGAACGGCCATCCAGGAGCACAAAATTTTTCGCCGATTGGCTGAATGACTTCACACGCGCAGGTTCAGAGTCCACCGGCTTCCCAGTCCAGCAATTCTGTACGAGCCGAGGCACCGCATGAAATTTAATAGGGTCGGGGAGACAGCGGGAAAGCGGCGTGGGAGAGGTTTTAGGTGGCCAGAAGTGGGGACCCCGGGCCCTCGGGTCCTCCCAGCCGTAGCTGCAGGTTGATGCGGTAGCACTGTAGGCTGCAAAGGGCCTGGCCCGTGCGGGAGCAGGCGTAACGACGTGGGTGGGGGCAGCCAGGGACAGAGCAGCGTGGAGCTGGGCCGGATGGAGCAGGCCGCTGGGCCACCGCCGCGGGTGTGGGAACGCCGGGAGGAAAAGACAAGGTGGAGCCCTGTGCCCCGCTGCTGTAGCGCACCATGGGTGCAGAGGCTGGGGCAGACGCCCGTCCTCCGCGCCGCTCGCCCCGCGCCGCCCCACGCCCTCCACGCCCGCTAGGTGCTGCCGTCTTGGTGAGGCGCTCAATAGTCTGATTTTTGTGCTCTTCGGCCCGCCTCGCCGCCTGTAGCCGCCGCTTCCGTGCCCGCTCCTCACGCTTCAGCAGCATCTCTTCCGTGAGGGCAGGGGCTGGGCAGCCCCCAGCCACTGGCAAAGGGAGAGTGGGGGACGGCTGACTCCGCGCCTTCTGGAGCAGGGCTCGCTGGGGAAAATAGAGAGGATGTCAAAGAACCGAATTGCGAGGTTCCCAAATCAAGGGATGAGAAAGATGGGAAATGGAAGGTGGAGTGTTGACCAAATCATTGTTTTGGGGGATCACTCATCCCCATTTTCGTTTGTTTTTGTTTTAAGACGGTCTCACTATATAACTGGCTGCCCTGTAACTCAGTATGTAGACGAGGGCCAGCCTCGTACTCATACTCTTGCCTCTGTCTCCCAGGTGCTGGGATCAAAGGCTTGTGCCACTCTCCCCATCTATGGGGACCCTTAATACCACACTTGCTCTTCCCAGGGCTTCTGACTCTCACTCAGCTCCAAAGGAGAAAACAAAAGTATTGTACCCTGCCTGCCTCATGTGCCCAAACTATAGCACCCTTGTGTAGGTTTTTGTTGTTGCTGTTGTTTTAAATATCTCAGTAGAGAGCATCAACTTGGATTTGGCTCAAACCAAATAGAATTACCCTGGATTTCTTTTTTTCTCCCAACAAATAGCTACTTCTAAAATACATCCAGGATTCAGTGCAGGTTTCTTCGTTCTGTTACTACTTTCTTTTTGACTCTAGCCATCACCACTCTCCTAATCTTTACATTCCATGCCCCTCTCCCAATTTATTGATTGATTGAGACAGACTATCTGTATGTATTTTTAGATGGCTCAGCACTTGTAACCATCTTCCTGTCTTTCAAGTTCTGGGATCCAGGCCTGCATCACGACAGCCTACCCTTCAGCAGGTTTCTACAGAAATCCCTTACCCCTACGAAGCTTCACACCACATAATCGACAAAGTAATTCAGTCAGCTATGTCACTTGTCAGCATATGTCCCACTGGTGACTTAGCCACATTCCCCCTCTGGGTCTCTGTGCCGGTGGGCTCTACGTCAGCCGGCCTCTTTGACTGAGAAGCTCTTCTGGAACTGGGACTGACATCTCTTCAAAGGCATTCCAGATTGGAAAGACTCAGCAGTGAAGAGCACTGGCACTCTTGCACAGGACTCTCATTTAGTTTCCTGCATCTATACGGCAGCTCACAACTGTCTGTAAATCTAGCTCGGGAGTTCTGATGACCTCTGGCCTGGCCTGCATGAGCAACAGGCACACACTCATACACATAAGATAAA
>JADRCD010092182.1:0-16233 GCA_019843815.1 Montemys delectorum | reverse complement strand
CTCTCTCTCTCTCTCTCTCTCTCTCTGTCTTCTTTACTTTATTCTTTCTTTATTGTTTTCTCTTTCTTTCTTTTTTTTCTTTATTTCTGTTTTTTTTTTTTGTGGGTCTGAGTAATGGGGAAGAATGTCCTAAGGAAAAGAGACAGTGGTAGTGTGTTGGTCAGAGAAGCAAGAGGTGGGAAACTGGAAGAACTGCTGGGGTCCTTCATGTTTACCCTTCTCCATGCTCACATGGGGACAATGAGGCATTCACAGTTGCTGCTGTGAAACAGTCCTGCTTTGGGACCATGAAGTTCATACACCTCTCCTGGCTCTACTCTGGTCCTCTGTGTGAGTCTCCATTCCTTTCCGAACCTCAGCTCCCTCATATGTGGTTCTGAGCCTCTGTCTTTTAGGGTTGTACACTGTAATAACAGCAGCAATAGCATGGGCTTTTACTTAGAATTATTGAGCAATTATTGAATATCAGACT
Source organism: Montemys delectorum (assembly GCA_019843815.1). Classification (NCBI taxonomy): domain Eukaryota; kingdom Metazoa; phylum Chordata; class Mammalia; order Rodentia; family Muridae; genus Montemys; species Montemys delectorum. The sequence goes on along the minus strand of JADRCD010092182.1, from coordinate 15,761 downwards.
GTTTAATATTTGACATGGATTATCACTCAACTGCTACAGCCTAAGGAGACAGCTGTTCATCTTCCCCTTTCTCAGATGGATACATTGAGGAGGGTTGGAGCTCTAAAGTCTGGGCTTTTAATGTTGGTGTCACTAATTGTTCTTCTTAAGAGCTGCCTTGGCCCCTTAGAGCCTTCTTAGAGACCCCTGCATGCCTGATTCTCCCCATTACATCTTCAGGGTGCCCCTTCCAAGTGACTTTGAGCACCACATGAACTTGAACATGTACTTCTGTAGAATAGAGTGTTCTCTAGAGTTCACTTAGGGGCTTCTTAAAGCCTTCTTGTTCAGGCCTCTCTTGGGCCTGTGAACTCTTTTGAAAGGAGGCTAGTTTGTCCCTGGAAATCTTGTCAGGAGGGTTGAGTGGTGATGAAGGGGTCACAGAGTGATGAGTTAGGGTTCCTGGTGTACTTACCAACCATGAGCAATCTCTTTGGCTTGGGTCTACGCTTCATCAACTCTGCCATTGTATCTTTCTTTAGTTCAGGGATGAGGTCCTCGAACTCTTGACCTTCATGCTGAGCCACCTTTGTGTTACTTTTCTGCTTGGACTGAGATTCTTCCATAGTGCTAGAGCCCACAGATACTGCTTCTCTGATTCTCTTATTGCTTCAAGACTTTCTTCTATCATTGCAAGCAGGAGACCAGTGGCTTCTTGTCTCTGCCAGATATTTCTGCTCTGGGAATGGGTATTTGATCAGAACTAATAGAGGAGACCTGGTAATAAAAGAAAGCAGACAGACCTCTACAGGGTCAGATGGGCCTTTGATCAGAACAATTGAAAGACACAGGTGTCTCCTGGGGAGTGTGTACTGTGTGTCCAGGTGCAGGGGCTTGGGCTTCATAGGGCAGAAGAGGGAACTCTAGGACAGGAGTGTTTAACAGTGGCCATGTTCTTTAACATTTCACAGCTGAATGATGCCGGTGCATGCTCTAGCTGCTGTGTTGGTTTTTCTAAAGGCAGGGGTGCTTAACATTATACTGAGTTGGGGGTTTCTTAGCTTGTCTAAGGTTCTTCTTTTAGGTCACTCTAGGGACAGATGAAAGGAATGGGTGGTGTGATCTCTTATTGATTGACTTCTGTGAGAAGAGGATGACGGAGATGGCTGCATTCTGTGCCTAGGGCTTAAGGGATATGTACGTTGTGGGTGGACTTCATGTACTTCAAGAGATTTTTAACTTGATCTGCTCTGCTGGATCAGTCGTGTGATTGCGCTGTTTACTTCTGGAGAAATCTTTGAAAACAGGTATTAGACAGGAGGCTGTGAACTGTGCAATGCGATGAAGCAGAGGGCACACAGTAGGCCATCTAGCCATGGCAGCCATTGTCCTAATGTGGACTGAGTAAGGCCAGTGATAACATCCAGGAGGATGTTAAAGGACAGGTTAAAAATGATGTGTGAGGAGAAATGGAGAGAAATGGAGAAATCAAGGGAAAGAGCCAAGTCAGAGAGCTGTGGCTATCAGTCCTAAGGTGTTCAGGTACCCTGTGTTTTCTTCACTAACTTTGTCTAACTTAGCTCTCTGGGGATCTTGGCTCTCCTACACCACCCCATGTGAATAAGCATAGATGATACCTAATAGATATCTCATCTCTGGTCCTCCCTCTGAATATCTCATCATTCAAGACACTTATTCCTGCATATTCTGTGCTGGATAGGCTATGACAGGAGAAGGCACATGAACCAGACGGTTTGAATCCAGCAGTCTACCACCCATCAGAGCTGGCCTCTAGACTCTCCAAGCAGAGGCTGGGGTCCTGGGCCCTGGTTTTCAGGACAAAGGTCCCCATGTCTGCCACATACTCCTTAGTGGAGTGAGGCCAGCCCTTATCTTCCCACAACTAAGTGGTGTGGTGGAATCTGGATCCCACTACTCACCCTACACTTCCACGGGGTCCACTGCAGTGTGTGTCCTTGAACAAGGTTCCTCAGCTAGGAAACTGTTCTTCAAAAGTGAAAGAGACTCTGGGCCCTTATCAGGAAGGAAGCTGTCGGAGAGCCTGCGCAGATGTAAGTTGAACATTATTTAGGTTGCATAACTTCCTGTTAAGTCTCTGCAGATACCTGAGCTGGAAGAGTCAGGCCGGAGAGTTTCGTGTGGGTTTGTAGAAGCCCTGCCTGCCTGGCTGCAGGATGCATGTCTGGGCTCAGTTCCCTCCTCCATTAATGTAGGACTTGAGGTTTGTGATCAGGTATCAGGTCAGCAATAGTTCCTGATTGTCCCCATATTTGCGCACTGGATGTCTTTGCTTCCTCTCCTTCTCTATTGCCCGCCCAGCCACATGCTTCTTAGGTCACGAACCAAGTGTATTTATTTATTTTTTGACTCCTGAAGTCTCCTAAATGTCACATTCAGGTTTTGAGTCTCACTAACATCATATTCTTTTTCTGTAGTTGTGTGGTATGTGTGCATTTTCATATGCAAGTGGACTCACATGTGTAACCACAGAGCCAGTTCACTTGCTGGTTATAGGGGTAACGAGAGGGAAGGGAATCTCTCCTTTTCCTAAGCAGATGCAAGGCAGACAAGTTCAGGGCCACCTCACACCCTCAGGGCCAGCTCACCTTTGCTCCCAACATGTCTGGCATCTGTATCATGCTCCAAGGCCAGGTGTTGGCCCTTTTCCCTAGTGCTGGAGCACAGCCAATTCTCCACTTCTCATGAACACAGGGCCAGGTTTCCTGTCTGCTTAAGATGGTGAGGGAAGAGTTGTAGGGGGAAAGGGAGAATCACCCCCCCCCCCATTCATGCCACCCTAGGGGAGACAGTGGCATGGCTAACTTTTCCATATTCATACCCCTGGGACTGCACAATCACAATACCAACAATGTTTGGGGCCTGTTCTCGAGAGTACTCCAACTGGAGGGGGCAGATTCAGTTCTCCTGTTCTGATAACCCCAGGGTTTGTTCTCCCTGAGGTCCAGGAGAAGGGTGGGGCCAATTCTATGCAGCACTCAGACATCAGGATGTCCCTGGACAGTATCCCAGACCAGAGATTTCTGTCTGGACTTTGGTGGTAACTGATCCCTGCTGCTGAACCACCATAGATCCTGATGTTCCCCCTGAGGCAGCACTCGACAGAACCTCATCATGGTCCCAGGTGGCAACACTGGCTCCTCACATCAGGCTGTTTCACATTACCCTCAAGTCTGCAGTTCTCCCTCTCTTCATTGTGCCCACATCCTTCTGTTTCTCTTTCTCTTACATTTCTCCACCATTTACATTGCTCCTCTTAGTAGCATGAGGGATTTGAGTGTCTGGGGTGGTCAGGGTTGGTCTCAGGAATTCAATTCCCTGCCTATGCTTTATGGCTCTGGACAGGGATCATCCTTGGCATGGCCTGCTCCTCATGCTACCTGCAGGCTTGCACAGTGCAGACTGGTGGTCATCTCAGGCTAGTTCCCTGTTCATGCCCCATGGCATCAGACTGGTGATTGTCTAGGGCTCACTCTTGCCCCTGCCTGGGTTAGCTCACCACCTGGCTAGCTCCTCACTCTGGGAGTGGACAGGACTGGTGGCTGCCTTGGGCTTACTTTGTTCAGGGTGTGTCAGGCCACTAAATCATTCAGATGTCCATAGGTCATAACACTGAGTCTAAGCATAGGCTCTCCAAACTCTGCCACCTACTGATGCACCTGTGACACAGCGGCCATAGCTGAACCACCTCTAGGGGCAGGTGTTGTGGGAATCTTCCTGGGGCAGCATAACTGATACAGAATGGCAATGACCAGTGTAGGTGGTGCCATTCCTGGGTAAGTGGTGCTGGGTCATGTAAGAAAACAGGCCGAGCAAGTCCTGGAGACAAAGCCAACGAGAAGCACTCCTCCATGGCCTGTGCTGCAGTGTGTGGCCTTTGGTTCCTGCCCTGTCTCCTCAGGAAAGATAGTAAGCTGTATAGTGAAGTCTATGAGTTCCTCCCCAAGCAGCCTGTGTGCAGTCCTGGTGTTCATCTCAGCCACAGGAAGCAAATGAAGACACATCCTGGGTTGCAAGAAGCTTCCTTCCAAGACGAAGATTTCATCTCAGACAAAATTGCTGTACACCAGTGAGCGACCGGCTGAGCCATCTTGTAAGAGACCTGAGAGGTTTATTCTCTTGTTTTTCTCTATCCTTAATTTTACGTTATCAATTTTTTTCTCACACAACATATTTTAATCTTTCAGACCAGTACAACTCCTAGAAACAAATGAATAAAAAAAAATCATCTTTCCTTGAACCCTCAGCAGCATTTATTCATTTAATGTATCATGACTAGACATTCTGGCTGTTCTGAGACACTGTGGTGGTTTGAGTGAGAATGTACTCCACAAGCTCATGTGTTTGAATGTTTGTCCCTAGTTGGTGTAACTGTCTGGAAAGGATTAGGAGGAGTGTCCTTGTTGGAGGTGTGCGTCACTGGGGCAAGCTTTGAGAATTTAAAAGGCTGCACAGTTTCTAATGTCTCTGTCTCTGCCTCATGCTTGTGGTTGAGGATGTGAGCTCTCAGCTGCAGTCCCAGCACCATGCTTGTCTGTCTGCTGCCATGCTCCTAGCCATGATGGCCATGGACTCCAACCATGAGCCCCAGATTACAGCCTTTTAATTTCCTATGGCCCCGTTTGTCAGTTTGCCTCATTTCCCTGATGAGTAGAGTCCTCTTCAGAGAGGCCTCCCCTGTGCTGCTCCATGAAGTGTTCCCCACTTTCCCTCAGGCAGTTTCAGGGTTCAGGTCTGTGTTAATGTCTTTGGTGCATTTGGAGCTTAGTGCTCTGCAGGGGGAGAGGTCAGTCTTCCACACGTCTGGTTAGTTCAGCACCAGTTGGTAATAAGGTTTCTCTTGCTGATTGAATACTTTTGTGGCCAGTGACTGTTTACTGCTTGTCATTTTACTTCAAAAGGAAACCTTTATTTTATCATCTAAAAGATTTTCACCCAAAATATTCTTATTCAATAGAATGTTTTAAGCTAGTTATATTTGATAAATTCTTCAAGAAAATGCTAAAATAATTTAAATTTAAATTGTGTTATTATTGTGTAATAATTGCCAGGAATGGTGAATAATTTACCATAGAACATCATAGTTTGATTTATAATCTAAGTCTGTTTTGAGGTTTGGTTCCCAAAGTTTGAAAATCACACACATTCTTCATGTACTTTGTAGAATCATTTCTAACATGCAGTCTGGCATGTGGAATAGCTCAATTCAGGCTGCAAGAGGGAGGAGAGGAAGATTCAGAGGTCTGGTCTCTTTCACCAGTTTATACATTGCCCAAACCTATCATGAAGGTCACACCTTGAAGGAAGCACTGCTCACTGGTTAAAGGAAACCAGTCTTCCAGGATGACCATGTCAGTCAACCCCACCAGGAATGCATTGCAATTCCCACCACTAGACCTCATGGACAAGTGTATAGGATCAAAAATTGACACAACGATGAAGAGCAAGAAAAGTGTTGTTGGGCTGGGGAATGTTGGCACATGTCTTTAATTCTAGCATCTGGGTAGTGGATTTCTGTGAGTTCAAGTCCAGCCTGGTTTACACAGTTAGTTTGAGGACAGCCATGGCTATACAATTAAAACCTTGTGTCAAAAAGGCTGGAAAAAAAGAAAAAGGAAATGAAATTGAGAGCAGCTTTCTGCGATTTGTTGTCAGTATAGTTTTGGAAGATGTTACATTTTTTTTTTAATTAGGTATTTTCTTTATTTACATGTACATTTTCCCTTTCCCAGGTTCCCCTCCAAAACAAACAAACAAACAAACAAACAAAAACAACAAGAACAAACCCCTTTTGCCTCCCCCCTCCCAATGCCTGTCACCCCACCCTCTCCCACTTATTGGCCCTGGCATTTCCCTACACTGGGGCACAAAATCTTCACAAGGCCGAGGTCCTTTCCTCCTATTGATGATCGAATTTGCAATCCTCTACTATATACCTGCTGCCAGTACATTCAATCCCACCGATGTTACAATTTTTGCACAGAAATTACAACAGAGGAAGGATACAAAATTAAATCAGATTTTACTAAATGGTAATAGTACAGTAGTACTGATCCCTCAAGGAGAAGGGCATAAAGTATGACTGGATTTCCTTGACTTTCACTAAATTATGGCTTTTCTCAAGTATTTAATGATTAGATAATATAAAACAAAGTTTCCATTAAAGTGAAATACTTTAAAAATATATACATATTTTCATGCCAATCATGATTCTTTTAGAATAAGAAGAGGTTTAAAAATTTTTATTTTTAAATTAAAGAAGTATTTATTTACTTTACATGATGATTGCATTTTCTCTTCCTATTCTCCTCCCAGTCTCACCCTTACAAATCCCCCTTGAATACCAGCCCACCCTGCAACGTCCACTTGCAGTATGCCAAAGCCTATCTTTTTCTCTGAGGCCCAACTATGCCCAGTTAGGGGGATAGGATCCAAAAGTAGATAACAGAGTCAGAGACAGCTTCCTCTTCAATTGTTTGTGGACCTCCATGAAGACTAAGCTGCATATCTGCGACAAATGTTTAGTAGATTTAGGTCCAGCTACTGCTTGCTCTCTGGTTGGTAGTTCCATCTCTGTGAGTCCCCAGGGTTGCAGGTTAGTTAACTCTGTAGGTTTTCTTGTGGTGTCCTTGACTGCTCCAGCTTGTTCAATTCTATCTCTCACTCTTCCGCAAGCCTCTCAAGCATCACATGATGTTGTCTGTGGGTATCTGTATCTGTTTCCATCCACTGCTGGATGAAGCCTCTCAGGAAAAGTGATGTTAGGCTCCTATCTGCAAATACAGCAAAGTATCATTAATAGTGTCAGGGATTGGCGTTCTTACATGGGATGCGTCTCAAGTTGGGCAAGTCACTGTTTGGAAATTCCTTTAATCTCTGCTCCATATTTATCCCTGGATTAAAAATAAATATACATGGACTAAAAAATAAGGATGTTTTTGTATTTTAACAAAGCATCTCACATGAGATTTTTAGAGCCAAAGGGTTTGGTTTTTAATTTTGTAATGTGTTTCCTGGAAGACACCAAGTGTGTCTAGGATTGTAAGGAAGGACCAGGCTGGAAAACACAGCTATGCACACCCTAGAACACCACATCCTGCTCCAGTCAAGAAGTAGGATTATTCTGCTTTCTTTTGTGACTATTGGCATCAGGTCACACAGAGGAACACATTATATGGGCAGCTAAGCCATAACTGGTAACTAGACACATAGCAGTCTTTATCAATGGGTATTTACAGTTAAAACAATAACAACAACAACAACAAACACACAAAACAAAACAAAACAAACACACACAAATCCTTTCCTCAGCAGACTGTTGTGTAAGCAGATAGTTGCCATTTTACATCTTTATAACATAGGTTTCCCTTTATGTCGGACATTTAAAAACGAACCCTTAATCATCTTAAGGTTCCATTTCAAGAAATTTATTGCTATAATTGGGTTTAGTTATCATTAACACAACATGTAAACATGTCAATACATTTCTTTCATTGTATAAAGTGTATTTCTTTTAAATTATTGGTTTATGTTTGATGAATGTGTACTTTAAAGTTTCCATTTTTCAATACTTATTGTCCCTTTGGATTTATTAAAGGACCTGACACTTTTGGCAGTTTTAGGAGTCTCTTGCTGGCATCACATCATGTGTTTTTATTACCAGGAAATTAGCTGTGCAGACTGCATATTGCATCCTTCGACACAGAACCAAAAGAAGGAATAATAACACTTCTTGGAAGAAAGTTTAATACTGAGATTCACTAACACTGTTTTCCCTGCAAATGCGCCATTATCTGACTGAAACACCCGGTTCCGACCGCTGTCCAGATGGCTTGTCCTCTGGAGGAGCCAAGTGGAGAACCTTGGATATGGAGGCTGTTTCAGTGCAGATTTGCTGTTGGCCACAGAATATCTGTTCTGTCAGGACTTGTGTCTCAGCCCATCCTAACCAAATCAGTATGGAGGTGTGGGTCAGACAGAGCCCTCGGTGACCTTGCATTGCAGTAAGGAGACAGAGAAAATGAAGGGAACTCGTTTTAATATGTCAATATTTCATTAAATCAAATATATTTCCTTTTTGTAAGTTTTAAGTTGCTCACTGTATATGAAGTATATTAACTGATATTTTATTGTTTTAACTTATTTACAGATAAGCTTAGTGTATCATATCTGTCATGCATATTTAAGAATCTTGCTTGACAATGCAGTGTGTCATACCTGTCATACACATTTAAGAACCTTAATTGACTGCTCAGTGTGTCATATCTGTCATATACATTTTAGAACCTTGAGTGACATCACATCTTTCATACACATTTAAAAATATTGGCTTTACCTGTCATTGCCTTATTTTTTTAGTTTAATTTATTTCTAAATTCCAGATGAAGTCAATATCACAGAAAGGAAGCTCAAAACTTAAAATTATCCCATAAAACCTGGAGGATTCTGGGAAAGACACCAGGGCTGAAGCTGCCTGCCTGTGACCTAGTAAGGGCAGGAGTTAGAATGAGCAAAATACTGTATTCCAAATGATAAAGAGAAGCAGAGTACAGAGATCCCCACAGTAGAGTGGGCACATTTGCAGGGTCAAGAGGAAAGAATGGGGGGACACTGAGAAGCCAGCTAACTGCTTGTCCCTGGACTTGGCAAGGGAGGATGCAGAAGCCTGATACTGAGGGAAAGCCTTATAGCGTGGGGAAAGAGTCTGGTAGGGCTCTGCTCCCAGTAATCACAGACTTCCAAGCTTCAAGTTTGACATGAGTTTTGGTGAGATAATTCTTCTGGGTGAGCCGTGGAGAGGGTTGCCATTTTGTCTTTCTTTTATAAATATTAAAAAAAATTGTGTGTGATTGAATGTGCATCTGTGTATCATTGACTATTAAGCACAAAATAAGATGCTGGATCTGTGGGCTTGGTGTTATCCACAATTGTGAACTGCCTGAAGTGGTTGCTGGGAGTAGGACTCTGGCCATTTCTAAGAGCAGCTCCTAACCACTGAGTATTCTGTTCAGTCATCTGGTCTACCCTTGCATATCAGGTTCTTAAGCTGTGACTCAGACCTCCATATGAGATAATGAAACAAAATGTGAGGCTTATAAATTCATCACAAGAACAGAAGGTGTGTGCATATGTTACTGCCCAAGATTAATTTATGATGGGCACGGAATCTTAGATGTTTCTTGTAGTGAGTCCCATGTTGCATCCTGTGACTTCCCTATATCTCTAACCAGACAACATGAGTTTTAAAAGCCCTCATTCCTTTCCTATTCATATGACATTCACTTTCCAGGGAGAACTATTATCTCTTTGTTTCAATTCTAAGGGTCCACTTGCTGCTTGTATCATGATATGTCAGGTTGGCTTGAGGCTGGCCACTCTGACCATCAGAACAAGTTGGACAAGGCCTTAATAGACTTGCTTGGACCATTGGATATTTTCTGAGATGCTCAACTCACATGACAATCTGTTTGGGAGAACATGCCAAAGGAGAACATCTGGATCCCCAAGAGGTGTCTCAGAAACAGTACCACCAAAAAGGGAACTCACATGCCACTGGTTAAAAAGGGAGAAACAAAGGACCAAAGGAAGTTCAGGCAGAGAGAGGACTCTAAGGAGAATGTGCACCCTTCACCAACTAAGATGTTAGGATCCCAAAGAGACCCCGCCTTACTTATCAGAGAGGTCCATGATCAGGTGAGGATGGGTCTCCTTCAGAGCTTGGTAGAATTGGTCTTTGCAGGTTTGACTCCAGGACCGGCTGAAGCTGAAGAGCTTCCTCATCTTGTTTTGGTTTGTGGTCTCAGCCCGCACTGCCTCATAGGAATCTTCATTCAGCACCAGACCATGCAGCTTGTCCAAGAGAGTGTCCACTGATGTCACTCTGGCCACCAGCTGCTCCCGATGCTGGTCCACAAAGTGTAGCAAGGAAGGAGCATCTAAGGGTAAAGGTGAGAAAGGCACTGAGCAAGGAAATGCTCCTTCAGGGTCTCTGACTGCCTGTCTATTTCTTGCTCTTTTCCAGTAACTGCTCTTTTTTCTGCACCCTTGGCTTCCTTCTCCTTCTGGAAGGGTAGTAGAAAAATAGCTTTACCTTCTTGAGGCCAAGTGTCAGTGTGACATCTGCATAACCAGGAGGAGGGGTTGCTCTTGGGGTAATCAGTTGGTGAGTGAGTAGCGTTATTGTCACCATGGGAAGCAACAAGCTGTGTGACAGGGACTCTGCCTTGAGCATGAGCCTTTCCTACATTCTGGTGAGGTTTGCAAACTGAGGCTTCCTCCTTACTCTCTGCTTTTCTCTCAAGGGTCAGATGATATACCAGCAGAATACTATTGGCTTCTCTAGCCTCTTAAGAGTTTTTACTAACCTGTGGGGGCTGAAGCAATCCTAGGTAGAGCAGGTCTGAGGTCTCCTGGAAGAAAGAAGAGATGAAGCATCGGTAATGATGTCCATACCAACACTCAGTGCCTTCTATGAAACTCCTACCCATGCCTGGCATTTTGAGAATGAACCACAGTCATTCTCATATAATCTGGAATGTGAGTAGTTCCTCAGTTATCTAGGATATCTTAGCCTTACCCTATCATCACACAGAGAATAGATGTGAGAATGAGCAATAGACACTTCTCCCACATGATCTCAGACTCGATTTTACCCTCGACTGAATTCCTTGTGGACAGCAATCAAGTCCCTTATGAGATGACTTAAATCATTGTGGTAAAAACAAAAGACCTTTTTGTTTTCCTTGGATTTTGTACATTCACATACCACAAATTTGTGTTCTGGATTTGGTGGTAGAATTAAGGTGAAGCAAGACAGAGCATGGGAGTAGCAAATGAATATGATCCACAAATGAAGGAGATCAATAAACTGCAGCTGATGAATGCCTCAAGGGTTTAAGAGTTGTTTACATTCAATGTGCTCTAACAGTTTAGAGCAATCAGTCCAAGAACCCAACCTGTAGTAATGGGAAGCCATTGTTCCATTTGTATGAAGGAAAGGTCATATGGGTTATAACTCATGCTAGGTGGACCATTTTGATGCATCCTGGGCTGTAGATAAACTGGAGTATCGAATGAAGTAAGTGACAGAGTAAGCATGCATTTTAAAACCAAGATGTAAGCCTGGAGATACAAGTGGGCAATGAATATAATCTTACAATACCTGAATACTCTCTTGTATTGTATGGAATAGATCTTAATGAATCCCAAGGGACAAAATAAAGAGAAAACATGTAGAGGCTAGGTATGGTGGCACACACATTTAATCCCAGCACTTTGGTGGTTGAAGCAAGCAGATCTCTGTTGAGTTCGAGGCCTGGGTTTTTTACACAAGAGAAACACTATTTGGAAGTACCCATCCACAATCCCAAAAATACGGGGAAAAAGTTGGCTTAATATAAAGAAAAATAGCATCCTTGATACTATCAGCTATGGGTCACACTTTGAGATGTGTATGAACAGCATTTTACTTTTCCAAACATCTTACTATTTACTCATTCTGGTCTTCAGTTACAGGCGAGATAGTTCAGACTCATGTGTTAAATCACTCCCTAGGACTGTCTGATGAGTAAGTGCTAGGGTGAGATTCCAACCCTGGCCTGATGCTGATACAGGTCAATTTTCCTCCTGTGGCTCGCTCAGGTTAAGGAGAAGCAAAGACTATTCTTTGACCCCCTGTGCAATTGTTTGCAGCATCTCAGGAACAGGGACCACCATTATTTTTAGCTAATAAGGGCTGGTCATCCCCAGAGGCACTGATTGGAGGAGTTTGGTTTTGGCATTGTGTGGAATGGAGTAGAATTGTAGAGTTATTGCACTTCAGAAATGCCACCATTTTCACTTGTCTATGTCATCTTGAAAATATGGATGAGCTAAAACAGCAAACATTCAGACAAACAAATTAAAATTCTGTACAGAATATCTAACCATAGAAATAAACTATCTCTACAACAAAAATTATCAGATATTCATTAAAGTAATAAATTGAGGAAGGCCTTACAAGATGGACAGACACCTCTTCTATGCTCAGTGTTTAGAAGAACCAATATTGTGAAAATAGCCAGCCTACCAGAAGAACTCTATAGATTCAATGCAGTTCCAATCAAGATTCCAGGAACATTCTTCACAGGTAAGGGATGAAAAGTTCTGAGATACATGTGGAACCACTAGAGATGAAGCATGGCAAAGGTAATTCTGAACAAAAGAATTGTGTGGGAAGCATCATCCGAACTCATTTCCAAATAATATTATAGCTGTAGCACTAAAACCAGCATGGTGTTGGCAGAAAAGAGCCACATAGTTTAATTGAATAGAATAGAGGACTGAGATAAAAGTCCATACAAACCCATCTGTCTGGACACTGATGAAGGCAAAAAATATACTCAGGACAAAAGATAACCAGTGAACAAATGGTAATGGAGAACCTAGATGGCAAAATGTAGATGAATTAACCTACATGCTTATATGTTACCTTTAAAAATTCAATAGAAATATACCTAAAACTTATATGAAAGTCTAATCCCTGAAACTGGTAGAGTAATAAGTAGGGAGTACTTTTCAACATAGTAGCTTAAGTTAGGATTTGCTTGAATGAGGCTCTTGTAGCACAGAGAATTATCACAGGAGGAAACACAGGGCTAGGGAACAGTGAGCTATTAAACAAGCACAGGTTAAAATTACTCATTATTTCTTCTCATCCCCTGAGAATACCCAGAATCAAGGAAACAATTGATAATGAATGCTGGAGTGGATGTGAGATAAGGAAAACTTAAACACTGCCAGAGGTAGTTCATGCTAGAGCAGCCGGAGTGGAGATAAATCTGGAGACTTCCTCTAAACCAGAACTAGAACTGTCCTATAACTCAGCCTTACATTCCTGGTAGTATATCCAACAGAGAGACAAAACCTTTTAAGTTCAGACTCCATTTTAGAGAACTTGAACTCAGGTAAACTAACAAGCTGGTACTTAGCATCAGGTTCTAAGCTACTCCCCCAACAAAGCAGGAGCCTAGCTTTAGTTTCTAGGATAACCCCAAGAAGACCAAGGTTTCCAGGTTAATCTCTCCCAACAAATCCAATAATTCCAGGTTAATTCCCAACAAAACTGCCCCCCTGATGATGACCACCAGCGCAGAAAGTAGCAAAAGATAAGTTTATAGTTAGACTCTCAGCCAGTTGTGCTAAAGTCCATATTAGCTTTCCAATTAGATGCTTACCAGGCTAGAAACGCTCACCCTGGCTTGTTGCTTTCTATAAAGCCTTACCCCTATTGATATTAGAGGTCCTCTCCATCAAAAGCATTCTGTGTGTCTGCAGAGGTCTGAGGTACTGGAGCTAGCTTGAATAAAGGCCCTATTGTGATTTGCATCAGATTGCCTCTGTCCATTTTTGAGTGTTCACTTACATTTCCTTGGCACTACACAACAAAACTTATATTCTACAATGGATGTAATTGCACAACCATGATCATTGAACTTCTGTTCCAAATAACTAGGAAATGCAATCAGCCTAGATGTCGATCAACAGAGGATTAGATAACAGATGTATGGCACATTCATACCATGGAATTTGACTGAGCTGTGAAGAAAATGGCATTATAAAAGGTAAGTGTACAAACTAGGAAAAATATCGAGCAAGGCAATATAGGGACAGAAGGAAAAACCACATTGCCCATGTGAAGCTTCTAAACCTCTTGAAATCAGAAAGCTAGAAATGGGACTTGACCTTAAGGACAGAAAAAAGGACAGTTGGAGATTGGTAAAATGTAGGTAGACTAGGAACTTATTATTTGGTAACTATAAAAAACATAACACCAACAAGGCTTGAAATGGAAATCCTAGAAGTAATGAGTTTTAAAACAGAATTCTAGTTCCAATTGTGGGACACCTCCTTAGGAGTTGGTGGGCAGGGAAGTCTTGGAGCTCCCTGAGACAATACAGGCTCATGTCATTCTGACTAGTTCCCCAGAAGAACTAGAAGGTAAGGCATTATTGTTGAATATAGCACATCTCTTAGACATGTGGTATAGAGCATTCATGCTGTATGTGACTTAGAAGCTTTCTTCCTGTTGAGAAGCCCTCAGGCTGCTGATGAAGAAAAGGCATCAACAACAGTCTGACCCAGTTGTGTTCTCTATGATCATAAACCAAGCTGCAAAGGTGGTCCCTCGGCTGCACAGTGGCACAAACATGATGGGAGCAGTCACTAGCTCAGTGATTCCCATTCCATATGGTAGACTTCATCCTTAGCAATATAAATCATGTACAACAAGCCAAACAACCCTGGTCCGTAGAAATCTTAGACCCTTGAGAGAAGCTTCTATTGCTGCTCATCTAAATGGACATAGTACTAATGCCCTTCTAAATATCTATATTTATGCCATAGACAAAAACTACTTCCAGTCTCTATCAGAAAAGCTCTTTTTGGTGTGAATGGAGGTGACTGCACATACTTATAACTGTACAGGAAGCTGAGAAAAAGTATGGGTGAATACTCATCCCTGTAATTAAGTCATTTATATCACCCCATTAAGGCTTAAGTAATATTGTGGAAGGAGAATTAGAGAGAATACAGCAACATACTGTATGGAGAAGGCTTGTGAAATTCTGTCTTTTTTTTTCTTTTTTTTTCTTATACATATTTTTAATTTACATTTCAAATGTTCTCCCTTTTCCTGGATTTCTCTCCAAAACTTTCCTATTCCCTCCCCCCTGCTCACCAACCCATCCTCTCCTGCTTCCTAGCCCTGGCATTCCCCTACAATGGGCATAGAGCCATGAAGTGCTGTCTTATAAGCAGAGTATTTCTATGATCATCGTGATTGATTCATAGAAACCACAGCTCCTGTCTCTGGATCTTCACTGGTTAGGCCTGTCCATCAATCAGCTGTCCATCGGGAAGCAGCTTGCAGGGACAGTGCATTTACTGTTAAAGTACTGACAAATAGTAAATTATGAGAGATGGGGAGGTAAATATTCCATCTGTATAAATGCTGGTGAGATCACTATGCTCTTCAGGATAGTAGAAAATCTTTGGTCACATATATGGTTCCCGTTAAATTCTGTGAGACAAAGAAAAGTGTTAAATTCTGTGAGACAAAGAAAAGTGTTTTGAATGTTGCATAGAGATTTATATAAAAGAAGCAGAGCTGGCAGGAGTAGGAGGGAGAGAAGAGAAGACTTTTCTTTCTTTTTGCTTTTTTTTACTTTTTTAAGGTGAAGTGGCCAGAATGGATTGTATGGATTGTATGCAAGTATAGAATTGTTAAAAATAATTTAATACACATTAAGTATAGATTTAAGATTTAGTATCTCATGTTGGCAAAATCCCTTCACTTTATACCTGAGTTGTTACGTGAAATGGAGTCAGATGTTTGTGCACCTCAATCTATCACTTCCAGGGCAGTAGGAGCAGAAAGAGAATACAGGATTGAGGAAACAGGGCTTAGGGTATGTGGTGCTTCACATATGACGTGTTCCCTAAAAAATGACCACATGTTGAACGATTGGTCCTGCAGCAGTATTCAAAGGTGACTGGTCATGAGGGCTGTGAGTCTATGTATGGAGCCATACACCAATGCTCTCATCATGGAGTGATTACTGAGAATGGAAAGGGAATCAGGAGTGTAGAGTTGGAGGAGGACAGTCACTGGGCAAGTCCGGGAGAGAATATACTGCATGGGCTTTCTCTCCTCTTCTCTTTTCACCCCTACCTCCTATGCTTCTCCCCATATCCACTCTCTCTCC
>JADRCD010092181.1:0-20254 GCA_019843815.1 Montemys delectorum | reverse complement strand
TGAGACATAAGATTTTATTTTTCAAGGTACCTAGCCAAGACTCAGAAAGAGTGAAGGATAAAATCAAATTCTTTCCCTCTTTCATTCTTTAAATACATAGTGATAAAGGATATGGCAAGGATGCTGTTATTCTCCTGAGGTTTGAGTTGCCGGAAGCTTGGTTCCCAGTAGGGTATTGTTCAATGGTAGACCTGCTCGCAGATAATTCCACTGGAAGGTTAGCAAGACATGGGGTTTTCCCTCAGAATTTTAGTTATCACAGAACTAAAGGATTAGTATGATGTAAAGAGGTTTTGATAAGCAACTTTAGGACTAACATTGACATCCATGAACTTAGTATGTATTTTCAATATGCAATATTCAGTTTCAGATATTTTGCTACAGAAATACAAACTAAAGAAAATATTATGTCACTGACCAAGTCCTTGGACAGTTACTAAAGTATTTAACAAGAAAAAAAGGGAGGTTTTTGTCTCTGAGGCATCTACATTCTAAATTGAAAGGGAACTAGGCTAAAAAAGCATACATTCAATAATAAAAAGACATATTGTAGATATTAAAAAATACGGCCTAGAGATATAATTGCAAAGAAGGTTAGAAAGTACAGCTAAAATAAGAAAATATTTGACATTTTGGGAAATTATATTTGTGATAAGACTAGATGATTTAAAAAAAAAAAAGAGTAAGACACTTCTACTAGCAGTGTAGGATATATCTTAGGGACAGGAAGCCACTCTACAAGATGACGTCATATCTTAGGTAAGGACCTGATCATCCTGCACTGTTTAGGCTAGTGACAGAAATCAGGTTAATGGTTGACACAGGGGCATGGCACAGCAAGGTTTTCTTTTTCAAAATACATCTCAGTAACTATATAGAATTTTGATCTGGGAAAGTTAAGAAAATTGATGATTGGTTAATAGGCCACTGCTATAAACCAGAAGGAAGTTGATGATGTCATGTATCAGTGACAGTGGGGTTCAAGAAACATGAACAAATTAAAGACATGTTTGAATAGCAAAACTTCTTGGGTGCTGAGGAGGGGTTACATAAATAATAACAGGCAGAAAGCAATAAAGTCAAACTGTTTACTGTTCTAAAGTGTAGCTAGAGGTAAAATAGAGAAGTGGTACTATGCAAAGTTAGAAAACATATGATTTGAAATATTTGATATGAATCTCATTTAGTGTTTTGGTTTCCATTTTGCCAAATTCATAGCTGAAACAGATATTATATAAGATGCCTAAAATTTAGATGTTTATTATGTTTGTAAACAGGAGCCTAACATACCTGTCCTCTGAGAGGCTCAACCCAGCAGTGGACTGAAACTGATGCAGATACCTTAGATGGAGGTTGGAGATACTTAAGAAAGAGAGGGGAAGAAGATTGAAGGCCCTGAAGTAGATAGGGTCCCCTCAAGAACACCAAAAATGTTAACAAACCTTGACTCCTGGGAACTGTCAGAATCTGAGCCACCAAGTAAAGGACATACACAAGCTGGAACAAGGCCCCAGACACATGTAGCAGACAGGCAGCTCAGTGTCCATGGCTGCCTTGTCTGGCCTCAAATGGAGAGAATATGCCTAATTAGGCTGAGACTTGATGTGCCAGGCTAAGGAGATACCCAGGGGTGGCCCACCCTCTAAGAGGAGAAGGGAACGGGTGGAGGAGGGACTCTGTGAAGGAGGTGCAGGGAGAGGAGTGTTTGGGATGTAAATAATTCATTAATTGATTAATTAACTAATTAATTAATTAGTAAAAAGATATATGTTTCTAAATAGGAAGACTCAATATTCCAGTATCCACAAGGAAGCCAGAGAAGGAACATCTGTAAGAGAAAAATGAAGGAAGAGGGAAGATATGCACACAAAGGAGCTTAATCTCCCACAATCCAAGCGAGGTTCACAAGGAAAGGCAGGCAGACAAAGATATAGCAAATAAATATGATTATGTTGAATTATTCTCCTAAGGAATAAGAGAAGATGAATAAGAAGCTGGGCATATGAATCATGCCTGTAATTCCAGCATTTGGGAAGCTGAGACAGAAGCTTTCTGTCTTAGTCAGGGTTTCTATTCCTGCACAAACATCATGACCAAGAAGCAAGTTGGAGAGGAAAGGGTTTATTCAGCTTACTTCCACATTGCTGTTTATCACCAAGGGAAGTCAGGACTGGAACTCGAGCAGGTCAGAAAGCAGGAGTTGATGCAGAGGCCATGGTGGGAATTTCCTTACTGGCTTGCTTCTGAGGCTTGCTCAGCCTGCTGTCTTATAGAACCCAAGACTTCCAGCCCAGGGATGGCACCACCCACAAGGGGAGCTACCCCCTTGATCACTAATTGAGAAAATGCCCCACAGCTGGACCTCATGGAGACACTTCCCCAACTGAAGCTCCCTTCTCTGTGGTAACTCCAGCCTGTGTCAAGTTGGCACACAAAACCAGCCAGTACACTCTCCTTAGGTTTAAGACCAGAGAGGACTAAATAGGACATCTGGAACCACAGAGTATCAAGAAAATCTAATAATAAAATGAAAAATATGAAGATAAATAAGATACAATAAGTGAGACGTAGCCATCCCTAAGTGTTTTTGGCTAAGCATTCTGAAGTCTGGTTGAGAATGTTAATCTCAAATCTTTGTAGTAAGCACTCTTGCTCTTTCTCCCATTGAAATGATTGAAGCTGTCATGGTCGAGTTGCTTAGCCACTTGATAGACAGCTGTCAGACCTCTCTTTTGTGCCTGGTTGTCTTAAATGCAGAGCTATCAATCAGACAACTGCTAGAGAGTGGGACAGACCACCATCATGGCA
This sequence comes from Montemys delectorum, assembly GCA_019843815.1. NCBI lineage: Eukaryota > Metazoa > Chordata > Mammalia > Rodentia > Muridae > Montemys > Montemys delectorum. The sequence continues at coordinate 17,446 of JADRCD010092181.1, read as the reverse complement.
GCCTTGTTGAACACTGCTAAATGATACTCCCTTCTAAGAAACACTAGAAGCTTAGCTACTGATGAATCCCACACTTGTGCTTCTGGAAGACATGCTCCAGCATTGACTGCTCTCAGTAACTGGCACCTGCATAGGAGACTTCATGTCAGTGAGGACAGACATCAGTGTTCTTGGGATGATGCTTCTATCTTGAGATTGTCCTTACTTAAGCCAAGTGGAAGTGCCTTTAACTCAGCAAAATGTTCATGATTGGTACACAGTCAGGGTTTGTGATGGTGGGAACAAGAAGATGTGTTCCTTAAAGTCTATATAAGAAGCCTATTTCTTGGTCTTTCCCCTTCAGTCTAATGGCTTCCCTCCTGTGTAGCATGTCCCTGGTGATGAAACATTAAGCCCTGATAAAAGTCTCTCCTGAGTGATCATTTATTTTCCTGTTCGTCTTTATCACTGTTTGAGTGGGCTAGGTTAGTGTAGTAAGAGCAAACAAGCCCCTGCAATTACAGTTTCTGCAGCAGGAACAGAAGCCGCCATGACAACAGCACTCACAGTAAGGTTTTTAAGAACTCTGAAAAGTGGCTAGTAAAAGAAAGCTAGGAATTGTTGTGGAGGGAAGAAGCTGTAAAGAGCTGGGATGGCAAAACCTGTAAGCCTCTGCTTCTTGCTGGCAGAATTTCAGAGAATTGAAGGCGTTCAGAGCTGGAATCTCAATGCCCAAAGCCGAGGAGCTCTGATACTAGCTACTAGGTGATGGGTGGCTGGCACAAAAGTACAAAATGATATTAGCTATAAATTTCTCGAAGACTTGAAGCACAAGGCTTCAGACTCAAAGTCTCTGCATTGAAAGACTAGAGCTTGCTCTGATCAGAATATAGGGATCTGCAAGTCCCTAGATCTTATAGCTTAGAGCCCTATATCTCCAGTTCTACCTCGAACTATGAATTTCTGGGTTGGGAAGCAGAAACAGTAAGCTGTTAGGACTAAGCAGTTTTTAAAAATGCTAGCAAGGGAACTGTCCTTGCCTATTCAAACTGTTCATCCAAAGAGGGCAAAATACCAGCCACTAGTTATTTGTGACAAATGCAGAGATAGTGCCATCTAGGTTGACCACTGAAATGACCAAAATGGAGCAAACTTGAGGTGGGGAATAAGGAAGGTGGACATGGAAGAACAGAGATTCATTAGATTTCTATTATTTGAAAGACATGTCAGAGTTGAAAATATTAGCTCATAATCCCTTTTCCCTCCCAGCCCAGGCAAGGATTGTTGGAAACTCAGCAAAAACAACAAAAACCATACATTTGAAGCTGACTGGTCGATTCATTTTCTTACGCATATCTTTATGACAACGGGCTACCAAACCCCTTTTTGGATGGTGGCTTTATAGTAAACAGTGTTAATACAGAAGTGTTGTTATGATAATATGTGAAGACTTCTTTTCATGAATCAGTACTATATGAGTAAAGTCATCCAGGGAAACATGTGTCATGATCATTTATCGGGCTTGTGTGAAACCATGTATTGACAGTAATAGAGATCTGGAAAGTCTTCTATGGAGCATTCAGTAGCATCGATAACAACATGCTATTAGTGGCAAAAGTAAAGAGACCTTCCTTGACATGTCCTTGTCTAAGTGATCAACATGCATAAGGTTGTGAGATTCCAAAGCTACTCACTCAGTTGTTTGTAAGGATTCAACTGCAAAGGTTTCTGAAATCACACTTTCAGTTTTAAAAAGCAAGACAGCTAACTATTAATTATGCCAGCACTTAGAGGTCAGGGGCAGTTGGAGTTCTGAATTTGAAGCCAGCCTGGTCTGCTTAGTGAGTTCCAGGACAGCCAGAACTACACAGAGAAACCCTGTTTCAAACACTCCCTTTCCCCATTCCCTCAAAAAAAGCCAAAAAGTAACCGTGGACTGTTCATCACTAAATAGAATATCTGTATCGTGCTTCTTCTTCCCAAGGCTCAGGACTTAGAGAGGGAAGAAAGATTGTAAGAGCTAGAGGCAACAGACAACTACAAGGAAACAAGTTCTGCAGACACAGCAGGACAGTAGCATGTAGGAATTCACCACAGTAGAGAGAGTGTGAACAATATACTTGTCTAAGCTAAGCTAAACAGAATCACAGTGTGGAAGGGGAGGGTGGGCTCTGGTCTCACCCCTAAGGAGCTGTTCTTAATTAACAGCTTTTGAAAGCGGGAGAGTGAATATTTTTAAAAGTGAAGCCCTAGGTGGGTTAACCACACCTCAGTGGTAGACCACACCTCCAAGAGTGAGCATATGGACAGAATAAAGTATACTTGATATAGTTGACAATATTAAGTAAAAAAGAGGATACAAGGTTGGCTGCATTGGAATGTGAGGTAGATATGGAAGGAGATTGAAAGGGAATTTAATGAATTGCATCGCAATATTCTCAAAGGCCTAATAAAAGTAAGAAATAAAAAGAAACAAAGAGTATCATTTAAAAACATCATCCACTTGCTGATTTATAATGATATATTTAGAGGAGAGCCATAGACCATAAGGGTCAAAGAACATCAATTCATCAAGATGCAAATTAAGAGATATAAGGAGTACAGAAAATGCTGGAGGAGAAAAGGCACCACACTATGACTACAATATTATTTTCTCTACTGGATTCTGCCCTGGAAGACTCAAATGTAAAATTAACAATATCCATGGAATGATGTGATTTGAGACAAAGCTGGGCACAGACGGGTGGGGAGGGCTCTGATGGAGCTATACCAAGGACAACCCAGAGCCTTCCAACTGTTAGTATAGGCAGCACAGAGAGAGGAGTTCATGGTAAGCAAGCAGCCTCACCCTGTCAGCATCTGAAGGAGGAAGGTGCAGTGGCTAAGTTTAGCCCACAGAGTTCAATCATTTGTTCCTTAAATACCCACACATGCATACACTGCCAACATCAAGAGGAAGACATTGCCATCCCTCAAACCTTACCCATCAAGGAAGGGTAGAGCTTGCTATTTCCAGGGGTCTTAGGCCTTGGGTCATTGAGATTCTTGTGTGAATGTTAAACCATACATATTCAGTCAGGACTTCCAAAACGTTAAAGACTTTGGCTTTAGACTTTCAGTCAAGTTTTCAGCTCCCTGTATTCTTAAGGATGTATTGTTTCTTGAGTCTCTCATAGGGCATAAATCTACCTTTTTTTGTTACTGAGATTAAGTAAATCCATATATTCTCTTCTAAAAATAATTACATCTCTTACCTGAGTAAATCTCTCAATTTTATAATATAGATTATGAATGTAATTGGGACAAACATGGGTCCTTGAAGAACATAGTCCTCGAGTTGTGTGTGGTCAATGGCAGTGAGTGAAGGGCAGGATGCTGTTCATTTACTGATCAGGGCACATGTTTACACACTTCCTCATCTCTTATTAACCATACATATGGATCATGTTGATGGCATTGAAAAAAAACAGTAAGTCAGAATTGATTTAAAACAATGTTTTCTTGTAGGAACTCTTCTTGTCTTTGGCTTGAACAGCACTAAACTTTTATAGTGCTAAGTATTCTTTTGATTTCAGATAAGACTTTGGCAACTCAACAAGTTTATTTGTAGAACATTTATAACATTCTCAGAATAATAGTGGTGGGTGTCATGGTAACAGGTAACAATTACTGATCATTTATCCTGTCCTCCATGCCCACGAAAAACATCTTTAATCTTTGCAAATACTTTTAAGAGTTGTATGCCTTTCTTATTTTAATTTACAGCTTAGCACATTGAAGCTTAACTAGATTCAATAATTTCTCTAAGGCATAAAACTAACACCGGTCACAGTTTAGAATCTCGGGTATGTTTTAGGTCAGAGCTTATATTTTAAAATTGCATGGTATATTGTACTGTAGCATAAGAGAGCACTAAGGTTGTGAATAAAGAGTTCTATGTGATTTCTCATTCTATTATGAACTTCTCTTATCTTTGTGGCCTTGAACATAATATTTAATTCCCTGTCATGTCAGGTATCCTATTGTTAGTGGTTAATTATAGTGGAAGCATTCCTGTTAACCTTAGAACTGTAATGGTTATGATTAAGTGAGATGATGCATGGGAAATATTCAGAGACACCCCTTTCATTTGCTAATACTAATACCTAGTTTTAACTGTTATCCACAGTATGAACAATAACAGCGATACTGCAGCAAACTGTGGAAACGAGGCTCAAACACTCAAAAGCAGATGCCTTGACCATTTGGAAGTAAGGAAATAATATTAATTTTGAAGTTTTTAAAGGTGCTTCCCTCTGACCTGTAAATTTTTTTCTCAAGAGATAGATGAATTCCTTAAATTTAATGATGTCATTGTGGGTTTTTGCAGCTCATAAGTGATTTCAGATGACCCATTTCAGATAAGATTACACTTGTCACATATGAAACACATGGCTTGACTCTTGATCACTCTCTAAGTCAATTTGGAAGTAGACAACACTAGAACTCTACAAAAGAAAGAAGAATGACAGAACTGTCTCCTTTCACAACACAGCCTTGATCTAAATTAGCTAATTTTCTTGATCATGAAACTACATAAAATCCCAGCTGATGCCTTCTAAAAAAACACTTTGACTCAATGATTCTTAGAAATTAACACTGAGCCTGAGCTTCAGGGAACATTCAGGAAGAAGAGGAGGAGGAAAATTGTTAGATCCAGAGGAACTAAAAGCTTGCTATGCAATGGTTATCTCCTACAAATTACAAGGAAATCATCCTTAAAGTCACAATATTTGTGCCTTAATAAGATCTAAGCTAGAATGTGACTTTGTTAATGTGGAAGGAGAAAATCTCTCATAGGCCCCATCCTCAGATAAAGAACTACAGGCAGGCAAGGATCAATAAAAAAGGGAGAATTAGTCTTAGGGTTACCCCCTTAATTGATTATCCAATATCAAGTGCTTAGCCCAGGAAGTATATGTACACAAGCAACACTAAATGGACTCAACAGATTGTATTTCCATCTTATGTGTTAATATGTGTGTTTATGTGTATATAGTTCTTATACATGATTTTCCTATACCAAGTGGCTAGCCCTGGAACTGTGTACACACAAGCATCACTAAATAGACTTATGAGGTTCTATTTATATATATGTATGGTTTTATATGTGTGAATTTATGTGTATATGCGTGTATGTATAAATGACTACAGAGTAAGGAGACTCATGGGAGGAGGTGGAAGGAAAGGACACAGGAGGGGTTAAATGGAGTAAAGAGAAGGAGGAAATCATGTAATACTATTGTAATTACAAACATTTTACAATGAAAATCAAAAAGTTACAAGTATATTAACTTTGGTATATAGAAAACTGATATCAGAAATGAATAATTTTTTTTAAAAGAAACACTATCAATTCAAAGAATATAAGCATTACTATGTGCAACAAAAGGATAAATCTGATGAATAGTTGGAATGAAATAGTAGCATCAGAAACCCAAACCCTTCACACTGCAATGCTCTTTATGTGACAGTTTAGGAATTAGGAAATCATAGGGATGACTGGATGCCAGACACTGAGGGGGAGCGTAATTGGCCTCAAGGTTATGTGGGAACTTTTTAGGGTAATAAAAATATTTTCAATCTTGAGAATGGTAGTGCTTATATAGGTATGTAAATCTGTCAAAATTCATGACTCCTATACTTTAAATGGGTGAATTTTATTGTGTGTAAAATACACTTCAATAAACATGACATCAATATTAAAAAGGAACAGATAAACCCTGTCAAACTCTTTGAAAGGTCAGACAGACATCTAGTTTGCTTTTTCCCTTCTTACTCACATCAAAGAGTTAGGAGGCACCTGCCACCTGTCAGGATGCTCTTGACTCAGATGATCGGAACACCTTTGTGCAGGAAACTATCCAACAGTAACAAAAGATGACAAATTCTCCACAGACATTGCATCAGCTCACTGCTCCCTTTGGAGAGAAGAGGGAGACTCCAGTGGGAGTCATTGTCTCAGGCTTGCCTTATCAGCAACTCTAGGGGAAAATGTTCCAAAGGTGCTATACTTAATAACATCAAATAGAAAGTCATTTGTCTGTCCACAGCATAACAGAACAAAATATAATCAGCCAGTATATGAAACTTTTGCCCACAGAATTATTTAGATGACAGCTTCTACACTTTTAAATTCTTTCTTTTATTTTGGGGGATTATAATATAATTATATCTTTTCTCCCTTCCTTTTACTCTCTTCAAAGCTTCTCAAATAATTTTCCTTGGTCTCTTTCAAATTCAGGTCTTCTAAAATTAATTATTACATACATAAATCTATTAATTTTTAAATGGATTTTATAAGCAATAAGTTGAAATATTCACGTTGTACATCTCTCTTCAGCAAATAAAATGTTCTTGATAATTTCTAAATTAAGTGAATCTATTTATCCTTTTCTAGATAAGTTATTTTAACGTTTAGTTACCATGGAGGCTTTTGTTTCTATACCTGACCTCACCCTGTGAAATGGAGTTTTGTGAAATGGGTTTCTGACAATGAAATTGGTCGAGAAGGACATTAAGGAAAGAAAATAGTCACACAAAATAACAGCTCTGATGTGTGGAGAAAAGACACTCAAAATGGGGCTGAAAGACCTCAGGGCTGTGAGAAAACATTGTCTTCTCAGACAGTACACTTTAGCAAGGATGAAGACGGAGGCAAGTTACCAGACACAGGAGGAAACTAGCAATTTATTCCCTTTTATACATGTTACCCCTGCTTCTGAGTACTTAACAGTAACACTAGACAGTAGATGTTAGGGAACTGGACATAAAATGAAATCTGCCTTGAGTGCTAACCAAAAAAGATAGTTGTGTCTAAATGATAAAATACAATATTAAGAGCTAATATTCTAATAACAATAAAATGTCTTAAATTTAAAAATCCAATGCATAAAATGATTTGTAAATAATATCATCGGAACAACTGCCATGATGACTGCCATGATTTCCTGTAGCTGTGATAAAATACTGACCATAAGGAAGCTAGAAAGAAGAAACAGCTTGTTTCTCTTCACATGTTACAGTCTATCGCTAAGCTAGGAACCAAAAGCAGAGAATGTGGAGGAATGCTACTTACTGGTTCCTTCTCTGACTCACACAACAATTCCCTTTTAGAAGTCAGGACCTCCTGCCCAGAGAAGGTGCTGCAGCGTATGCTGGACCATCCTTCATCCGGCATAGACACGTCTGACAATCAACCTGATAGGGTAGTGACTCAGAAGAGGTTCACCGTTCAGGTGATTCTAGGCAGTGTCAAGCTGGCATTTACTGTTAACTGGGAAGATCACTAAAACAATTTGTTGTTGCCTGTTTTAAAATGATATAGAATGAAGAAGTAGGGTAAATGCAAAGAGTTTATAAACTTTGAGAGAAAAGATTCTCTCTCTCTAATCGGAAAACATGTGGCTCTCAATGTGCGAACTATGGGATGCGATGCAGGACTTCTTAGCTAAAGCTCCAACCTAGCAGAGAACACAGAAGTCAGGCACCAGCACAATGCAAAGAACACAGGAAGTTCTGGAGAAGAATTAACTCTGGCATCCAAACCCTTCAGCCTGTTTCACATTGAATGGACCCTAATGATCTAAGCACATCGCTAAAACAGAGGAAAATGACACAATGGATTGTTGAAATAGAATCTAGCATGCTCTAGCTACAAGAAACTCACATACGATATGATTATGATGACATTGTAGGCTAAAATTCAAGGAGAAGGAAAACATGTTTACGCAAAATAATAATTAACGAAAGGGATCTTGGGTTGTTATGCTTCATGAAACAAAGTAGACTCCAGGGGAAAATTGAACAGGCTTCCTATTATGTTCTAGTTTGCTTTCTCTTGCAGTGCTAACATCATGGCATAAGGCAATGTAGGACAGCGGAGGACTGTTTTCCTTTATACTTTCAGGTCATGATCCATTGTCGAAGGGATCGTAGGCAAGAAACTCAAGCAGAAATTGAACTCATTGGGAAATTCTGCATATTAGCTTGCTCTTGGATTTATTTTCAGGCTCATATTCAGCTAGCCTTTTCAATGACTGGTGCTACCCAGAGTAGGCTGCACCTCTGAATTTCATTAACAAAACAAAGTTTCATCAGACATGCTCTTAGGACAATCTGATCAAAGCAGTTCTTCAGTGGAGGGCTCTTCTTCATAGGTGACTATAGGCTGTATGCATTTGACAAGAAAAACTGAGCTCCCCCAGAGGCTGAGAGAGGGAGGGAGGGAGGGAGGGACTGAAGGCTTAGCTGAGCCTATAAAATGTTCACCACACAAGCATGAGAACATGAGCTCAATTCTCAAAACCCATGTAAAAGAAAAAAAAATATGTGCTTGTCGTGACACACAAGTATAATTCTGGCACTAGAGAGATATGTGTGTCATCACAGGCTGGCCAACCTAGTCTAATGAATGATCCCCCATAGATACTAATGAACAACTCAGTCCCCAAAAAAGAGATGGGTTTGGACAAACAGCATCTGAAGGCTGATCTCTGGCCTTTACACACACACAAACACACACACAAACACACACACACACACACACACACATACACACTCATACACTAGAACCCACCATAAATAATAATGAACATAATTACTTATGAATAAGAAAAACATTATGATTGTCTCAAAGAATTGAATGGAGAGGACAGCCCCTGGTAATGTGATTTACAACCTGTTGGGCCTGAGGTGTTATGTTTGTACACCCAGTAAGGACAATAATAAAAGACATGTATCTAACAAACCTAAAGATGATCAGCATTTAATCCTATTTCTCATCACATATCCTAAATAAATTCAGTGAATGCACAAAGGCACAAAAGCTGAGTTTTGTTGTTATTATTTTAGCCAGAAATTTATAAGAATAACTTACATTGTCACCAACAGAATAAAGAATTGTGAACTCACTAGAAGCCATAATAATCGTAATTATATATGAACATAAAAAGGGAAATGTCAGAACATTAAGAAAAATTGAAGGGAATGGAGAATAGAAATAAAATCTCCTGATTACAAAAGTAGTAGGTTTCCTGATCAGCCACTTAGAACTAACAGACAAGAAATCAGCAAAGACATGAAAGAACTAAGCCCACCATCAAACAATGAGCTCGACTTTGTATTTATAGAATTCTTCACAGCAGCCAGCGAGGTGCTCATTATTCTTAGGTACACATACAGTATTCATCAAGAGCTAGTTTCTGATTCATAAAAGAAGCCTAAGCAATATAAAAGAAGTTGTCAGCATGGAAAAACATGTTCTTTAACCATAATTAAATTAACTATAAATCAATAGCACGAAGATAAAAGGTAAATCTTCCAATCCCAGCTAATTAAACAACACTCTCTTAAATAGGCCATGGAAACTTTTGAGTAGTCCGTGAGACTTAAAAGAGAGAGGCTCAAGAGAAAGGAGGAAGGAAGTTGCTTTTACCAGGAATAAAATGAAGATACAGTCATAAAATGAGAAGAAAATGAAGATACAGCCATACTGTATGGAATGCCACTAAAGCAACCTATGGTGGAAAGTGCACACACGGTAATACACATTTTATTAAGAAAGAACGAGAAAACGCTACATTAAAAATAGAGAAGGAGTTTTGGAAGAGTTCTCAGTTTTCTACATATTTAGAGAAGCATTGCATTGCTGAGCAGTTCCAGTCTGGGAATTTGCCCTATAGATATGAAGAATGTCCGTACGAAAATAGCTTTATGTACATGTAGAAGCTACACACTATCAACTGGCAGTGCTAACCTAATTATGCCGTGTCCACACACACAACCAGTAATGAACAATAGAAATAAGGGATTGCCATCACATGAAGCAGTGTGGATGAATCTCAAACATTACACAAAACAAAGAGGCCAGACTCCCCATCAAAATGAGAGTGTGCATTTTGTATCCTTCCTAAAATTCTTAAGTTAGGGACAGTTCAGTATGATTTAACCACAAAGACTCATGCTATCAGATGCTGTTGTGTTGGAATTCTGCCCCATGGAGAATGTTCTAAAGGGTGATGGAAAGTACGGAAAGGAGCAAAAGGTGCTTCCTACATGTGTGTGTACATATGTGTGTATGTGTATGCATGTATGTTTGTGTATGCATGTGTATATGTGTATATGTGTGTGTGTTTGTGTATGCACATGTGTGTGTTTTATTTTAGTAAGATTGTGGTGTTTTTTAACAGCTATACATCAGTTTTCCAAACTTCTATCACTTTCATTATATTTTATTTGCAAATCAAATGTGACTTCATTAGAGTTCAACTTATAGGCATGATGATGTTTGTGATATGCTGTGAATGTTCTAAGGTTGTCATCTTCTATAGTTTAAGAGGAAATATTAGCATTCAAAAAAAATCAAAGCAGCAGCCAGGAACATAAGATCTGTTCTTGGACCTCAAGAAAGCCAGTTCTGGACCATGAGCAGCCAAGGGAACTCTGTTCTCTCATTCCTTGTTGATCATCACCATGCCCAAAGTAAAGCAGGTGGTGAATTGTGTATGGTTCTTACCTAAGAGCTCTGGAATCTCTTAGGATTGTTTCTATCAGTTTCCTTTATCATTCCACTTTCTATCACAGGAAGAAAATATTAGTGCTTCAGCCTTGATTTCTAACTTCATCATCTAAGGTGAAGAGATGTACCTTGATGAGAAAGAGCCTGCTTCTAGCATGGAACAGAAATATTCAGGACAGCTGAGAATACTTTACAGTGACAGAAAGCCAAGAATGGGTCAAAAGAAAATGTGTGTGTGTGTGTGTGTGTGTGTGTGTGTGTGTGTGTGTGACATATATGAAAATGGGTATGTTATTCTTCAAACAAATATCGTTCAACTTAAAGGGGACAAGTTATTCAAATTCTACCACATTCCTCCAAATTCTTTTAATAGTCCTCATTACAGAATGCAGTTCACTCTCCCAGCTTCTAGAACCTGTCATGGAAACATTTCTCAGGATTGATATTCCTCAGAATAACTATATACAAATAACATGGGAAATACAATATATGCTCCACCTAAAAACAATCTCTTTAAAGCATAATATCAAAGCACAAACTACTAATTTAAAAAATCTGTACATAAATTTTATCTCAAGGTATTTTCTAGGCATTGATAGAATTTTTTTAATATTTCATGGAAACTCACTGAAATGCTCTTACAATTATGTAAAATAGTTAAGATTAAGAGAAATAAAAATACTAATTAAAATAAAAATATGTCTTTTTTTTTTCTCAGCCAGTAGTAAATCCCCTTCACTCTTCCCTGTGTCTTCTTCAATAATTTAGTATACGTGTGTGCATGTTGTGTGTACATGTGTGCATGTTGTGTTTACATGTGTGCATGTGTGAACTTTTTCTATAATTGTTTGTCTTTTTACTACATCCAGTTCTTGAGTCATGTGTATTTATGGGTGGGGCTTCAGGAGTCACGTCTCCACCTTTACTGTGTGGATCTTGGGAATCCAACTCACACTGTCAGGCTTATGGGCAAGTGCCCTTACCTAATGTGACATCTCTCAGACTGTCCCTCTTACTTTAGGAGATGGAGATTTTCTCTGAACCCGAAGCTCACCATTTAGGCAAGAGGAGCTGAAGAGCAAGCTTCCAGCGTCCTTCTGAGTCCGCTTCCTCCCAGCATTCATTCATTTAGGTAGCGTTCATTCATCACTGTGGTTTTAACTTGGGTTCTAAGGATCCAGACACAGGTCATCATACAGGCACAGTAAGCTCTAAACCCTATTTCCATAAGCTCTTTACCGGTAACATCTAAAAATTTGAGAATTAAAATATGGGAAATACAATAGATGTTACACCTAAAAATTAGCTTCTTAAAGCATAATTTCCAAGAACAGACTACTAATGTAAGAAAAAACATAATCTGTACATAAATCTCAAAACATTATTTTGCACATATTGATAGAGTACTTACAGAAAATGTTTCAGTATTTGATGGAAAGCTCAGTGAAATGCTCTTAAAACTGTGCATTGATTTTTTTCTAATGCACTTGTTGCCTTTAAATCTATGCACTCATTGTCCTTCTAGGTCTTTACAGTAAAAATTTTATCATACTTTGTTTGCTGGTTGACCATTCACAGCCTTTTAAAAGTCAAGGATTTGTCATCAGCATCTGAAGTTAAATAAAGTAACTCACGGCCTTGTAAATTCCATAAACAACATTTTAATTGGAGATAACTTCATTCTATAAACCTTGTGAGCTAACTAACACTAATCTATGAGTAATGAGACCTGCCAATGGAGCTGGTTTGGCTAGCAATACTTCATGTTAAGGTACTATGATAATGACACCATCCATAGAATTTTGAGTTTTGACTTTCCACTCCCACACCATGCTTGCTGCTGTTATTCTCTTGTGATGCTGGACCATGACCTAAGCTGCCACCCCTGGTCAGTTTCCCATTCTCAACTGTAAACAACAGATGCACTAGCAAAGACCATGTCTGTGCTGGCTCGGCATTTAAAAATACTCTTCCATAGGAGTCTTTTCGAATCATGATGAATCTACTAGGAAGTAACTAAATTTTAAATGAAGAAATGTGTAGGATATCTTTATAAACACACACGGACACATATGGAAATCCCGGAAAGGAATTTAATTGAGTAAAGAGTAATGCTAACATTATGGGTTTGGTTCCAAACACTAAAGGAAAGCGTTCTGCATAGTATGTTTCATAAATGTTAAACCAGGTAATAAATTGTTTTCTTGTTAAGGCTGCCTGGTTAAAATGAGGAACTGAAGTAGAGACAGGAGTACTGACACTTTGCTTCTGATTGGGATTTTTGAAACATAAAAATTCTGCACTGTCCGATGATTTAAAGGAATGTCTGACTCATACACACTCGCTTTAGGACAAAGGCAAAGGTCTAGGCGAGCAGCAGAGGGAAGCTGTGGAGAGATGCCAGCAGGGGCTGCCTACTCAGCACCCGCCCGCCAGCTGCACAGGCAGATTTGGGAGGATCCAGGAAGAGTGCTGGGTTCAGTCCCAGCAAAGGATGTTTTACGTACTCTCCTCACTAAAGTGAAAGACAAGAAGGTACTTTATGCCTGGATTTTCTCTTTCTCTTGGGCAAAAAAGAGAAAGCGAGGAAAATGGCAGAGGGCAAGACTTTTCTTTTCCTTCCTTTCTTTCTTTCTTTTTCTTTCCTAAAGGGGGCAACGGACAAGGGCTTGTTTTATTTTAGTGACTGAACCATGTGAGGCCACAGCCAGCACACTATGTACAGACACGAGGGAAGCTTTTTTTCTTGGTCTCTTCCTCCTTGGACAGAGTCTTGATGATCTCTTGCTTCGTGGCCTGGAGACGTTCCTCAGGGGGCTTTCGTGCTTCCTTGGTCTTAGATCTGCGAGCCTCAGCCTGGTCAGCCAGGAGCTTCTTGAGGGCCTTGTCTGCCTTCAGTTTACGGATGTGCTCCATGAGAATCCGCTTGTTTTTGAATATATTCCCTTTGACCTGCAAGTACAGGTTGTGATACACACGACAGTCAATCTTAGATTCCCAGTATCTCCTTAGAAGCTGGCACAGGATCCTCATCTTTCTCATCTAGGTCACATTCTTGGGCATCCAAGTGTTGGCCCTACCCTTCCTCTTCACAGGCTTCTAGATGATCAGCCCGTCTTTGATCAGCTTCCAGATCAGCTGACTGGAGCTGGCATTGGCGATTTCATTGGTCTCATTGGGGTCCAAGCAGACCTTCTTTTTATCACAGCAGACGACACTAGAGGCAAGCCTCTTCTATAGCCTGAGCATACTCATGGCTACAGATGCTGCAGCGAAAGGCAAGACTAACTGTATGAGGAAAAAGAAACAGTAATAGTGGGTCCACTTCCTGCCCGATGTGTTTCACTTGCCCTAGACTACAGGTCAGTTTGTAACAGTCAATAAAGATCTTTCCTTCTAAAGAGAGGAATAGGGGAATGTTGGGAAATCAGCTCTGCTCTAATACTTCCTCTTCCACTCTTGACATCTAAGTTATTTCATGCAAAGCGACGTGAGCACTAAAATTATGAATCGATGAGCTGAGCTCCATCTCTCTTCGTGCTAAATGGGAAATTTGCACGTTTCCAAACTGTCATCAAGTCACACTGCCCTCCTAAGGTTTGCATACCAGAGAACCTGAGCTAGGAACCTCAACAGCCACCTAAGACAATAGTAAAACCAGGCTCCATTCTACATGCCTATAATCGCAGTGCCCGAGAGGAAGGGACAGGAAGATCCAGTCTAACCAATATCACTTTCACATACCAGCAGGCATGCACTCCGCTCAGCTCCTCACCAAACAGGGAAACAAGAAACCTAAAACAGGCAGGGCGGTGGTGGTGCACGTCTTTAATCCCAGCACTTGGAAGGCAGAGGCAGGCCGACTTCTGAGTTCGAAGCCAGTCTGGTCTACAGGGCGAGTTCCAGGACAGCCAGGGCTACACAGAGAAACCCTGACTCGAAAAACCAGAAAGAAAAAGAAAAAAACCTAAAACAGCTTATTACTTAATATAAGCCCTGCAAGTTAGTATCTACATAGATGAGTTTAAATTTACACCTGATGTATGTATGTATGTATGTATGTATGTATGATATATTATGACATACATAGAAGAGCAGAAATAGCATGCATCCTAAGCTAAGAAGCCATCCTCTTAATGAGCTTAGAAATCTTATTTGACTGAAGTGTCCCCTGTGTCCTGCACATACTCCTTCCAAACCTATGTCACGCTTGTGGATGACATGGGAACCCAGAGTGCCTACATAGGGACTGCCATGTTCTTATTTTCTCTAGCTGTCCAGTTCTATTCAAATGTATCAAGAATATGAGATATATTTTCCGAATGAAGAGTAGTGTTTTTAAATTCCATATTAAGCTTTCTTTTTTTACTAAATGAATGACATTCTGCACTGAGATATAACACAACTCTCATTCCTTTAACTAGGGTTGTGCTGACCCTATTCCTGTTTCTTCACAATGCTTTTGGCGAGCATAACCCTAGTCGTTTATTTATTATATCATGGATCATCATTCAGACTCAACAGATACTAGAACGTAAATAAGACCACACTCATTTTTACTCATTAGTATTAACTGCAGTTTTCTCATGTTTCTGTTCCTTGTTATAGGCATGAGAATTTGAAGCTTGTGTCTTGCCTAGCTCTGACTTCTTCAGGCAAAAGGGCAGATGAACTTTTAGAAAGGTCACTCAGCTAATGAAGGTTTAGATTCAACCTTTGTATTGAATTTTAAAGAGAAGTCGAAGATATTCATTCCCTATTCATAATTTTATTCACAAACAGATGCCATGTTTTTCTACCCACAATTGCAATGACTCCCACATCTAATTCTCTGATAACAATATGGAGAAGGGATATTTGTGTCTCCTTATAAAAAGCAAAATAGACATTCATGAACTGTAGAAAACAGTTTTATACAACGTTAGCTAACATATGAATGGCCTCTTTTAAGCAAAGGCAGTGGGCTGATACCCAGGTGCAGTTTAAAGATGAGAACTAACATGACTTTTTATAAGCTAATACGGCCATTGAAGTAAATAGAATCTAAGTTTGGGTTTACTCAAACATTCTTAGAATAAGAAGACCCAGAAAGGCTTTAGTCCACCTTTAAAAATAATTGCCTCAATTTCTAGTTCTAGAATCCATGACAAAATGCAGCTCACACCTTTTACCAAACTACAGAAATATTTATTTGATAAGAGACATCTGGACTCAATTTAAAACACAAAGTTTTCGTTTAATTTCCCAAAGGGGGAAAATGATGATAAAGGAAAAACAAATCTTTAAACTGTGAGTGGAATGCTTGTGGTTGTGGCAATATTCTACATTATAAAGAGCAAGCAGCTACCCTGTCTGCTCCCTTGCTGATTTAACTCTCAGAACCAGGGGTGAGGCTCGGAAAGTCACAGAGTCTAGAGTGGAGGCTCGGAAAGTCCAGTGCTTCCAGTGGAGGCTGGGAGAGTCACAGTACCTGCAGTGGAGGCTCAGAAAGTCACAGTGCCTCCAGTTGAGGCTCGGAACGTCACAATGCCTCCAGTGGAAGTGTGCAAGGTGTTTATGGACAAAGCCAATGATTTTGCTTACAAGCAGTTGTCCTTAGAATGTAAACAAACTGAGAATCTTCTGATTTGCGAGATCTAGTGGACCTCAGCATCAACCTGAGGCCCCACAGCAAACAGAGGGCATGTGAGACATCTGAAAGGGAAAGGGAAAGAGGTAACTGTGGGGTTGAACAAGGAAACATTTTGATAGCATTTGCAGAAATATGGCAATGCAGACAATGCAAATAAACAATGGTCAATGGTTATGAATATTGCTGTAAATCTGTGCACATTTGTAAATGCAATTTGCTTCTGCATACAAAATACTCACCTCCTCAAAGATAAAGATTAATTTCAAAGTAATCGCTAAAGTTTTATTCTCTTTCACTGAGAATCTCTCCCACCAAACTTCTAACCTTTTCAATGATTTTGACTGTTTTATCTTACGAACAAAAACAGATTTTTGTTCTATTAAGAAGACAGTCCTGGACAAATACGGTGGCCTTATAAGATGTGCTATCAGTACTATTTTCCAAATGGTTAATTTCTAACAATAAAGCCAATTTCCCTTTAGCCACTGAATGTCATGTTTTCTCATCTACTGAAAGCCAGGCTGATCCTGTGGTCTGAAGATTACAGACAGTTCTTGATGAGTGTCAGCTTGTACATGCCTCGCCTGACTTAGTTCCTTTCATTGTCAAAGAAGTGAGGTTCAGGTTTGAACCTGTGGGCTTTTTTATATACAATATACTGTTTACTACTCCATATATATATAGATAACTAGATTAATGTAAAAGAGTATGTTTATCTATCGTATATCTCTAGGTGAGTAGCGTCCTGGACACTGTCTTGTACTTGCATGCCTGACTTGATAGATGTAGCTTTGGCAAAGATGGTGTTGGGTCAATCCTTTTCAGAACACTTCCCAAGTTTTCTTATTAGGATTATTGTTGCTGCAATGAAGTATCAATGACCAAAAGCAAGTTTGGGAGAAAGGGTTTTTTTGAATTATACTTCCACATCACTGAAGGAAGTTAGGACAGGAAGTCATACAGGGCAGCAACTTGGAGTAACAGATGGAGAGGCCATGGAGAAATAAGGGTTACTGGTTTGGTTATCATGGCTTGTTGAGTTTCCTTTCTTATATAACCCATGAACACCAGCCCAAGGATAAGCTAGACCCTCCCCTATCAACCATTAACTAAGAAATGGCCCTACAACAGGATCTTTTGGAAGCATTTCTGTCAAAGTAGTTGCGTTTCTTTGCGTTAAGTGCAGCTTCTGTCAAGTTAAATGAAACTAGCCAGCACTCAAGGGCTGTGATGAGAGAGAAACATAGTATTTGGATTAGTGCACTTTTTTTTTTTTT
>JADRCD010092180.1:0-20295 GCA_019843815.1 Montemys delectorum | reverse complement strand
GGGGGGGGGGATATCCTTTGGGCCTTGGAAACTCAAGGGAGACGTGAATGTACACGCCCCGTATGCACAATCATCATGCTTGGCTGGGAGCGTTCATCTTTCGGGTAAATGAACCCAGCTGCCTGGGAAGCAAGAGGCGGGGCAGGGAACCGGAGCCCGATGAGGTGACCCACGCGGGAGACACAATAGGGGGTTGTTCTTTGTGCAGAGACTGACACCTTGAGGACGCCGTGGGTGGGTGGGTGGGGGGAGAGGTGCGCTATCTAGGTAAAGACGGTCGCCGACAAACCCTAGCGAAGCACTGCCACCTGCCCACAGCGCAGGGCAGGGAATGAAAGCCGTTCCGCAGAAACGCAGGGACGGACGCAGGAAGGATGATCCTGCCCCTGAGGCTCCTGGACCACTGACCAACGCGGTCAGCTAGTGCGATTCAGCTGTAAGTGGTCAGCGGTCGTGCTCAGCGCACCCTCACTCGGCCACTGCCTGCCCTACCTTGGCCCGGTGTCTCTACGCGGAGGCCAAAGCCCGGCGCAGCTCCCAGAGCGAGCCGCGGCCGCACTGGGCATGCTCCGCGGATAACCCCGCCCCTGTCCCGCAGACGCCCCGCCCCCACCCCGCCCCGCCCCCCGGCTCACCGCCCGCCTCCCGCTTCCGAGGCGCCCGGCTCTCCCGGCGGGGCGGCGGAGGGGGCGGGCTGGCCGGCGCACGGTGATGTGGCGGGACTCTTTGTGCACTGCGGCAGGATACGCGCTTGGGCGTCGGGACGCGGCTGCGCTCAGCTCTCTCCTCTCGGAAGCTGCAGCCATGATGGAAGTTTGAGAGTTGAGCCGCTGTGAGGCCAGGCCCCGGCGCAGGCGAGGGAGATGAGAGACGGCGGCGGCCGCGGCCCAGAGCCCCTCTCAGCGCCTGTGAGCAGCCGCGGGGGCAGCGCCCTCGGGGAGCCGGCCGGGCGGCGGCGGCGGCAGCGGCAGCGGCGGCGGGCCTCGCCTCCTCGTCGTCTGTTCTAAGCGGGCAGCCTCTGAGCAGCTTCGGAGAGAGACGGTGGAAGCCGTGGGCTCGGGCGGGAGCCGGCGCAGGCTCGGCGGCTGCACCTCCCGCTCCTGGAGCGGGGGGGAGAAGCGGCGGCGGCGGCCGCGGCTCCGGGGAGGGGGTCGGAGTCGCCTGTCACCATTGCCAGGGCTGGGAACGCCGGAGAGTTGCTCTCTCCCCTTCTCCTGCCTCCAACACGGCGGCGGCGGCGGCGGCACGTCCAGGGACCCGGGCCGGTGTTGAGCCTCCCGTCCGCCGCCGCCGCACCCCCCCTGGCCCGGGCTCCGGAGGCCGCCGGAGGAGGCATCCGCTGCGAGGATTATCCGTCTTCTCCCCATTCCGCTGCCTCGGCTGCCAGGCCTCTGGCTGCTGAGGAGAAGCAGGCCCAGTCGCTGCAACCATCCAGCAGCCGCCGCAGCAGCCATTACCCGGCTGCGGTCCAGGGCCAAGCGGCAGCAGAGCGAGGGGCATCAGCGACCGCCAAGTCCAGAGCCATTTCCATCCTGCAGAAGAAGCCTCGCCACCAGCAGCTTCTGCCATCTCTCTCCTCCTTTTTCTTCAGCCACAGGCTCCCAGACATGACAGCCATCATCAAAGAGATCGTTAGCAGAAACAAAAGGAGATATCAAGAGGATGGATTCGACTTAGACTTGACCTGTATCCATTTCTGCGGCTGTTCCTCTTTGCTTTTCTGTCACTCTGATAACGTGGGAGTAGACGGATGCGAAAATTTTCTGTAGTTGGGGGTGACTATAACGTTTTATATTGGTCGCATTTCTAGATCGTGTGTATATTGTGTCTCTTCCAGTGTATTCAACCTAGGGAGTGTTCGGCTAGACCGAACTCATGCCTGCTTGCAAGTGTCAAGGCACTGATTGGTTTCTTGTCGAGCTCTGTGGTCTCGTCTTAAAATCTATTGTCCGTTAATACAGAGTACTGTACACTGGATTAGCGAGCTCGTCAATCCAGCCTTCTAAATGAGCTAAAAAAAAAAATAGACGTTTTGGGTTGTGCATATTTCGATTAGATCGTGACTTAGGCCCTAGATCTAGGGTGTAGATCAGATTAAAATGAAAGTCCGTGCTGCACGTAGGCATATTGCCTCAGAATCTTGCCGTGATTGTTTTTAGTTTCCTGGGTTGCATTGGAAGATTTTTCTGAAATGTGACTTGTGGACTGATTTGCATAACTTTATAAAGCATAGTCGTCTTCCAGCATAAACCGTACACATTTGAGGGCAGAAGTAGGTTTGCGTGTTTAAACTGAGGTAATTACAGCTTTGGAGCTGCATTTCCAAGGTTTGTAGTTTAAAATCAATAGTGCCAGAATATGTATCATTGGAGCTTTTAATAGAACTTTATTAAATTAGACTTTCTTTCCGGATGAGGTGTGGGATAGGATATGAAATTTGCATTTCAGGGGTATGTTCCATTCATTTGGCCTTGCCACACACGATAGAATGGAGATTGAATAGCTTTTGATCCTAGATGGGGATGTCTGTGAGTTCCGGGATGCCGTGTATGGCAGATGACTGCAGAGGTTAAATTCGGCTCTCACAGGAAATTTAAGTAGTAGTGTGAGTTTGCTGCTCATAGCTTTTGTTTCAGGTGCTCTGACTCGTTGACTTATCTGTGGGTCTTAGTCTGATTTGTGCAGAACGTCAAGTATAATCTAGCCAGCTAATATCCAGACATACTGGCAAGGATGGATCACTGGCTCCAGATTGTAGGTATGCTAGCTCTCTGCATGCAGTAATTTACTGAGTCAGCTTGTTGAATAAGACAGAAACCCAAGAATTTTAACGGTGTCTAGTTCTAAAAGTTAGTTAGGCCTTTGTACTTCAAAAGTTTGTGGTTGAAAGCATTTATCTCTGCAGTGTCTGGTATGGTGCTGGTTATGATCAGGGGTAGGAAAGAGAGTCCTCCTTTTTTGCCGAGTGTGAAGTATTGACAGAAATTGAGAGCTTTGGGGAGGCCAGTGTGTAAGGTGTGTGCAGTTGCAGGTGAGTTGCAGGGCTGAAGTGACTGAGCCTTTAAATGATTGGGCCTTTTGGTACAACCCAAATTTTTGTTATGTGACTTGTAGCACTGAACAGTATTTAGTTAGAATTATATAATTTCATAGTTGGTGATACAGTATTATTTGTAAGTTATTTCTTAGTTAAGATTAGTAAATAAATTCTTAAGGTGGAAGGGCAGCAGCAACTTGTCTACACATGTCCTGCTAATAGATCATTATGGAGAGCTTTGTTTGTTTGTTTGTTTGTTTGTTTATTGAAGAAAAATTTTCATTTGGAAGGGGTTTGATGGATTACATTAGTGACATATAAAATGCATAGCTAATTTTGGATCTAGGTTTTTTTTTGTTCTGAAATGAAGATGAAACTCACTGAAGAACTGGCTTCACACAGGCTAATTTTCTTTCAAGCTAAAAATATAGTTTGAAAGGAATCTTTAATTTTCAAGTTTGCATTAATTGAAAAGCTTCACTCAGGATGAACTTGACCCTTCTGAATGATAATTGGAGAAAATTGTGAGTTGTCACTTGCTTCAAGGCAGTTTACTGTTGGTGTGAATTAATGTTAATAATCTTGATCTAGAAGGAGTTAGTTGGGTATCTATTTAATTAAAAAAAAAAAACCCATTCAAAGAAAAATCTAGAATGCCTGGTAGGCAGACTTTTTGTAGCGTCCAAAGTGCACTTCTGCTTTGCTTTGCTTTCCCCAAAGGACTTCAAGATTATTTTATAATTTTTTTTTCTTTGTATGAGCAGTCGTCACAGTGGTTGCAGTTCCTTATTTGATTTCATAGTGCATGGGCTTCTGCACGTGCAATGTATGTGGCTTAGAAATCCAAACCCGGACTTTTAGTTATGGTATGCATAGAAAGCAGTATCAAATACTGCATCAAATGACTAATAACACTTAATTTCTAGAGCTGTGGTTTGATGGAGCCAAATGTTGATGGTGAAAACAAGTCAGTGGGGGAGAAGCCAGTGAGGACCTTGCTCTTGTGAGAGGTGTGCTTCCACTAGTGTTGATAAGCCGGTGTGTGCTTGGTTCCTCAGCAGGGTTTTCTGTGTCTGGGGGCAGGGATTAAAATGGTCATTGAAGATTTGTGCTGGTTAGTGTTGGCAGTGAGGCTGACCAAGTTAAATTCCGTTATGAAAGTAGCAAGTTGAATATTTTCCTTTGCTGAAGGCACAGTTGAATTACTGTAGGAATTTGTTGGTTGGATATTATTCTTAACAGTCTGGAAAATAGGCTGAATGTGAGACAGCAAGAGTTAATGTTTTTAAAGCACATGGAAGGTTCAGGCTTCTGGCACAGCCTTTTTTGTTTGGTAGATATACTTTTCAAATACTGATCACAGGGATATTAGTACCTTGTGGCGAGAATAGTGATTATGGATATTAGCTGTTTTGTTAAAGGCTAGTGATTGTTGCAAGTAATTATGGTTTTTCTTTTTAAATGACTCTACAATCTTCATCTTGCCTTTTTCATAGTCATTTGTCTTTCCTGAAAAACATGACTAGTATAATAAGTTGCGAATTTCATTTTCCCTAAAACTTACTTAAGTGGAGTAAAGTGCGTCAAAAGGAGTAATTCAATATAAGGAAAAGAAATTGTATTACCGTCATTTTTAGAAGTTTACACAGCAGTAGAGTGATATAGACGGAGATTCCTTATAAAATATTAAATAAAAATTAAATGATTCAAGTTAAATATGATGAATATAATCTGGTTAATTTTAGACATAGATTTAGAAAGTGGAGATTCGTGGCCTTTAAAACTTTTATTTTAGTAACAGGAGAAAGGCAGATAGTGTATTTTCATTTTTGTATGGAACATTATATCTAATTTATCATAATTACATAAGATATATACCTAAGTATTACGGAATAGCTTACCCTCTGGAAATGAATTCAATTTTTTTTTGTTTTGTTTTTGTTTTTTTTGTTTTTTGTTTTTCTCGAGACAGGGTTTCTCTGTATAGCCCTGGCTGTCCTGAAACTCTGTAGATCAGGTTGGCCTCGAACTCAGAAATCTGCCTGCCTCTGCTTCCCAAGTGCTGGGATTAAAAGGCGTGCGCCACTACCGCTGGGCTCAATTCTTATTTTCAGATGTTACAACATGAGATTTATTTTGTTGTTCATTTGTTTATAGCTTGACAGCATTTAAACAATTTAAAGCCACTTCTAAAATAGTCACTTTGATGACTTGATTAGAAAATTATTCATGTAAGAAAATAGAAAGTTTGAACATTCATCTTAGTAAATATTCAGTTTTCAATATTTTATTTTGTGTCTCAGTAAGCTCCAAATGTAGGTAGTGTTTTTATATTGATAACTTATGTAAATTCAGAGTTGGCAAGGATAAGTTTAGAATCCTGAGTATGTAGGTCAGTTTTTCATTTCTGTAGGCCTATTCCACCTTAGAGCTATTCTGCTGTTCCACAAGGCAGTATTATTAATACAGCTTAAGAAGTTTACTTGATTGCATTTTTTGTTTTTCTATGACAAACTACTGGCTCATAAAACAGAAGTTTGGCTGCATAGAGCTGGTGACTCAGGTTTTGTTCCCCTTTCTTCAACCTGTAGATAAACTCAATTTTCAGAACCAGCTTTGGAGAGTTGGTTTTATGATCCACTCTTTTGAAAAAGTTACAGGACTTGTTCCAAAGATCATGACTTAGGTATGATACTTTGTGCGGTTATAACAGAAGTGATTTCTATAAATATTCAGGGTTTTGTAGTTGATTTGTATCTAGTCTGAAATTGATGCAGTTGCTGAGCTGTCTGTGATGTTGAATACAGATGAACTAGCTTTATGTCAGTAAGAATTTGCTGAGCCTTTTTTATAGGTCTTGCTACTGTTACGTAGCTTTCTTGGGTGCTTAAAAGTGGCTTATGTGGGGTGATGGTTCTCTGGTCCTGAAGGTACTGGCAGAGATGAAACTAGGATCCTGGGTTTGATGTCTCACCTTCTCATTTTGTATTCTCTGCTGTGTTTGCAGAAGGGGTGCTATAGCAGTTTCAGCTTCTAAAATAATTTATACTGGAACAAAAAGCCTGTTTCTTAGAGGAAGGTTACAGTCAGTAAACATGTTTAAGGAATGAACTGATTTTGCCTGGGAAATTTTAATTTTGTTCAGAATAGTCAGGCACACTCTTCTATTGCAACAGTTGGCATTAGGACATTTGTGGACATCTTTAGAGTACTAGACTTAACACTTGGTGGTGGTGTTAACTTTAGAGAGATGGAAACTGCAGTTGCACCTACTAATGAACTGTATGTGTATGGTGTGGAAAAGCTTGTAAACCTGCTGTTTTTGTGTAATTAGTCAAACAATTATAATCAGAAAGTCAATGCTTAATACGAACAGTGACTCTAACTTAAATATTTGAATTTTTCTATATGTATGTATGTGAATATTAAGTTAACAAACTTACTATTCTGGAAAATAGATTTTCTCCTTAAAGAACAGACTGCTTTGGAGGCCATTTTAAACCATGATTGAGTCTTTTAAATTACGTTAAAATATGGCTGGTCTTATCTACACTCTGAAGTTATAATTGTTTATCTTAGTTTTAGGCAGACAGGGTCCCTATGCTATAGTCTTGGTTCTGTCACAGAGCTGGATAACTCTGTGCTATTTAATTTCTCCTAGTCTTATTGTCCCTGAAATAAAGAAAGGATAATGATACCCACCACCAAAGTTTATATAATACCAGCAAGGCAGAGGCAGGAGGCTATTGGAACCCTAAGGCTAGCCTTGAGTACACTGCATAGTGAATTGGAGGTCGACCTGTTCTACACTGTTCCAAGCCAGCAAAGGCTCTATAGTGAGACCTTTTCTGAACAAACAACCACCTAATCACATAAATAACCTCCCTACTTTGGAACTTACTTAAATCATAGCTACTGCTCTTAACAATTTCCAACTATTCATGTCAAAAACGTTTGCGTTTTTGTTTATGGGGTGAACATGGTTTGTTTATGTATTGGCTCAGTTGGAGACCTGAGCCATTTTAATTGACTAAAGCTATTAACCTTTTATTTTAAAATAGGGGAATCCTTTTAGGTACTCTTGAGTGTAATGTCTGATTTTGCCATTCACTCATAGAGTTGCTCAAAGCAATATTAATCATGTTCATCAAAAAGTTTGTTTTCAACTTTTAAGGGAACATGGAAACTTTCTTAGTTTAAGATCTGTTGTAAGATTAAATTTTCTTAGTATTCAGTATAGGTGAATGTAAATCACATGACATTTATAATATGTGTGCTGCTGTAATTATTCAGGACTGTGCTCTTGTGATTTTTATTTATTCTTTTTGTTGAGCTTTCCTTGAGAAATTTAGCTGTGTTTTTTGTATAAGACATTATAAAGTTGAGTTGCATATCTTGATATCTGAACCTGCCCCATTGTGTGAACCAGTTTCTGTCTTTCTCTTCTGCTGACAAGCGCATAGGTGTTCTATCATTAGAGCGCTGCAGGACCACTGGCTTTGTTTCTTCAAAAAGTAATAACTTGCCTGGCAGTGGTGGCTCTCGCCTTTAATCCCAGCACTTGGGAGGCAGAGGCAGGCCTGGTCTACAGAGTGAGTTCCAGGACAGCCAGGGCTACACAGAGAAACCCTGTCTCCAAACAAAACAAAACAAAACAAAACAAAACAAAACAAAACAAAACACAAGTAATAACATTAATGTAGGTTTTCAGGCTGAAGTAGAATAATTTGTTTCTTCCCTCCCTCCCTCTCTCCCTCTCTCCCTCCCTCCCTTCCCTCCCTCCCTTCCCTCCCTCCCTCCCTCCCTCTCTTCCTAGTGATACAGACCTAATTTGTGTGTTTGCTTTTGAACTTTTGAGTAGGATGCAGTTACTCAAGGTTTATGAAAGGGTATGAATTCTGCTTTGAAACAGGTTATCTTTTAGTGAAATGTATTCCTAAAAATGAATTATAAAAATCAATATATGTGTTTAATGTTAGAAGCAAATTTTTGCTTTGAAACAAATGTAAATTTTTTCTCTGAGACCTTTTTTTTTTTAAAGGTTTATTTATTTAATGTATATGAGTACATTGTACCTGTCTTCACACACACCAGAAGGGGACATCCAATCCGATTACAGATAGTTATGAACCGTCATATGGTTTCTGGGAACTGAACTCAGGATCTCTGAAAGAGCAGTCAGTGCTCTTAACCACTGAGCCATCTCTCCAGCCTGAGACTTATTTTTTTGAATGTTTGTTTCTCTCAACTAAGTAGAATTAAAATTTATCTTTTATGTTGAGAGTGAAGTTTGGGAAGATATTATTAAAGTTGTCTTTAGGTCTCTGTATTACATTATCACTTATCAAACAAACCTTAATGTGTTATATTCTTATGCATATGTGTGGGTTTATAGTTTATAGGCTAGCAATCAACATTGATGTCTCCTCTGTTGCTCTTTGCCTTGTTTATTGAGACAGGGTCTCTCATTGAACCAATTTGGCAAGACTGTTGTAACCCCCCCCTCCAGCCAGGGTTTCTCTGTATAGCCCTGGCTGTCTTGGAACTCACTCTGTAGACCAGGCTGGCCTTGAACTCAGAAATCCGCCTGCCTCTGCCTCCTAAGTGCTGGGATTAAAGGCGTGTGCCACCACTGCCCGGCCGACTGTCTATCTTCTGTGTGTGCCCTCTATTGCTGGTATTATAGGTGTACACACCATACATGGCTGTATACACCATACATGGTTTTGACATTGGTGCTGGGGCTCTGACCTCAGATCTTTGTGCTTGCATAGTAAAGTTCTTTATCCACTGAAACGTTCCCTTAGTTCCCATGCTATACTTATTGAGCTAATGGTATTTACAGGTGCATTATATCAGTAGACCTGCAAGTCCTAAATAGCCTAATGGAGGAAGTACATTGATTTGTTTTGTGGACAATTCCCGGTGAATTGGAAAGAATTAGACTGCTAGAGTGCAGAGAACATAGCCTGGAATTAGCCAGACCCTGGAATTAAATTCCTGCCCTAGTTTCCATCTTTCCAGTGAGAGGTAAAGCTGTGACTTGTAGGTGTTTGTTTTTGCTGATCTGAACTTCTGATAATGTCTAGAAACATTTTTGAGCATGGTCATACCCAAGGTGGCAGGAAGCTTACTTGCACTTAGTGAGTTGAGGCTAGTGGGCTCTTAGGCATCTGCAGGACCTGGGATCTGTTTTTAATGCTAGAGGAAGTGTCTGATATGTAGGTGTAGGACCTTTGCCAAGGTCAGCTGTTGCTGGATGGTGAGAGCTGGGGCGGAATAGGTTTTCTGGACTGTTGTGGGGCTTGTGCTTCTTAGAAGAACTTTGTCCACGAAAGAGATCTCTAATATGAAAAAGATAGATTCGACGAGGTCTTGGGCCTTTTCGCAGATTGTGGGAGTTTGAACCTCTGCTGAAACGCTGTCTGTATCGCTGTGCTGGAGAGTGTCACAGAAATGCAAGGTGGATGTGCCATCGGGGTGTTTGCTCCTTGAAGCTGAGGCAGGAGGATTGTTTTATGTTTGAGGACAGCTTGGGCATACTACACTTTGAGTTCTAGGCCACACGCGTCTCAAAGGCTCCCACCGCCCGCCTCACCCCTCCGTGTTTGAGCAGTTTTCTCCTAGTTGTTTAGGGAGTTCCTTTGCTGCTGGTATCTTTCCTGTTACTGTTGTTTACCTGCTTCTTTAGTCCTAGGTGTTTTACTCTAAGCCTTTGTTCCTTCAGGTGGTACGAAGTTAAACGTGCCCGGTGAAGGGGCAGATTTCTGACAAGGAATAAGGAAAATCCCTGTGCACGTTCACCTGCTTTCCTAAGCCTTATATTGGTTGTTAGCCTGGTTGAATTAAAGTGTTTTACGTACTGAAAATAAAAATTGGAATTGCCGTGACGCTTCTGAATTGGGCATGCAAGTTTTCATTAGTCCAAAGATGTGCAGAAACCAAAGCAGTAAAAAGGACAGTGAATTTCTTGGTTTATTTTTAGGGATCACAAGTGTAATTATAAGTGTTCTCGGAATAGATTAGTTGCTATGTTGGCTTTTTTTTCCTGTTTAATTTTACAATCTCATTTGCTGCTCACTTTACAACAGAATAAAATGTCAAGGCATTATTTTTTAATTTCTTAGGAAACTTAAGTACTCATTTAGAGTTCTGGTTCTTGATGTTAAGGGCGATGTTTACGTAGGTATGCTGATAAATGTTTTGAAACCGACATAACTTGTCATGATAGCTTCATATTCACCAAGAAAAGCAAATAGTATCCATTGATGTAATTAAATTGAATAGATTAACAGTGATTAAGTCTGTGAATTAAAAGCTCATTTGCTCACTAAAGAAAATTCCTTTTATCAAGAGATTACTAAGAGAAAAGTCACCTTTTTGTTGTTGTTGTATGCTCGTTTATTTTTTCTTGTCTCCAAAACTTCACATTGTTTTCTAATTCTTGGTGAACTCAGAGGAGTCTTTTTCTTTTCTAATAATTTACATAGTACTTCATAATTGAAATAATCAAAAATACATATTTACCTATAAATTAAGATTTCTCCAATGTTTTTTCTCTTACTATCTTTTTATGTAGTGGACTTAAAGTTTCAAATAGGGACAATTTTTATGATTCAGATTTTACAAACACTACAATCTAATAGAAACAAAAAAAATAATCTAAGTATTAGAGCTTTGAAATGCCTTTACCTGAAATTACTTCTAGGCACTCTATTACACATTTAATATTTAATGTTTCTATTACCTATGTGAGATAGCACACACACATAATGTTATATGTTACATATAATATGTATTAAATATTTGAGACAAGTTTCTGGTTTCCTAGCCCATGCTGCCTTGGAACTCATTATAAACATCTTATTTTTCCAGCCTCTCAAGGGCTATGGTTATAGGTTTATATTAGAATTCGAGGCTCCAAGTACTTTTGATATGTTAATTTCATTTACTGTGGAGTATTTTGCTGAGTTGAAATTAAAGTGGAATAGAAGTAATTTGAACAATTTTCATTCTAAAGTGTGCATAGCTTTGTTGCTGTCCCTTTGAATCCAGTATTGGCTTGCCATGATGTTACAGTTGCATAGTCTGAATAATGTGGTTTATATTTGCATAGTTGGCTTGTATTTGTTGCACTATTAACCATTGTGCACTGATTACTAGTACTAGCCTTTGGTGAAAAATCTGCATTTAACAGTTTGTCAGATTTTATTTTTAAGTCAGATAGTAAAGGAATCTTTTTTTCTTAAATTTTTATCATTTAAGTGCATTTTATACATCAAACATATTAATTATGTTGAGTATTTTGAGAATCAAATAATACATAAAAATTTGTTCAACTTTTATATTCATATCTAAAAGAGAATCTTTAACCATATCAGATAACCATTAACTCTTTATCAATAAGTTATATAAATATATATTTTGCACAAGCTATTTACAACAAAATGATAGAAACATGGTTTTTTATTTTATAAACAAAGTTACTACTAGGTGTTCTCTATGGCCTGTGACGTTAGCACCCTGGAGGTGTCCTCAAGGAAATCAGAAGTTCAAGTTATTCGTGGCCACACAGTAAGTTGAAGCTCAGTCTAGACCAAAAGAGACCCTGTCTTAGAAAACTTAACTGAACCAAGACAGAAAAACAAATTACTTGCTTATTATTAAGTGCAATTTTTTCCCAAATAAAGTGAAACTTAAACTTGAAATTTTCATCAAAGGGTGAGGTTCCTGTCTTGGATTCTAGTAAAAATTAGTGGTGGCAAAAATATTTGTTACTGTTTTCTTGTTGCTGCCTGGGGATGCGAGACACAGTCCTGAGTAATGTCTGTGGACTGTTTGTAGGAAGTTTGCATGAAATAACAGTATACAGAGAACTGTGATGCATTTTCTCACACATTATATCCAGACTGTGGTCAAGATCACATGAGTTTGAAAATATGAGAAGGTCCTTAGAAAGATGTTTGCTTGTTATTACTGCAAAGGTCATAGGTTGTGGTTGTGCACCAGATACCCAGGCCTGCCGTCTGTTCTTCACATGTAGGAAAAGTAAGATAATTTAGTGGTAGTAAGTGGTTCTGACACCTTTGCTTTTGGAATTATCTAATTATAAGTTTTTAAGACCTAAGATTAAGTTTTAGGCCTTTGTAAAAATGAAACTTAAGGTATGCTATCATTTGTGCTAAACCACTAAGGGCCTGGTTAAGAGCTGAAGATGCTCCGAGCCTGACTCTGGCCACTTGCTTTACTGAGGTGCCTGCGTGCTTCAGCACAAGGGTGTTGAGTTTTCACTCGACATACTAAATTACACAAAATGTTGGGGGTTTAACCTAGGTTTTCTAAAATGTTATGTAAGAATTGATAATACAAAACTCGGCGAGGGTACTGATGTAGCAAGCAACTTTAAACATTTCCTTCGAGAATTTTTTTCAAGCCCTTTGCCTTTTTTCCCTGTTAAACTTTTCATCTGTGTATGAAGGAGCTTACTCATGTAAACATTTTCTCTTGCATCGAACTGCATGAACTTGATGTTAGTTATGCTGTATATAAAGTCTTTAAAATGCCTCAGTATGGCTCAATATAATCTGATGAATTTTAGTTTTTTACTATATTTGGGGTTTTTGATGGGCTGAGTGGTTATTTATAAAAATAATGTTTGAAGTTTAAGTATTTGAATTTGTAGTTTCAAACCCAACTTTGTGCCTGTGGTCTGTAGCTTTTGAGTGTAAGGTTCTTGTCAGGTTAATGTCTGGGAGGAGGAAGCCTTTGTCAGTATAGTTTCTGAACTTTGACTAGAATGACTTTGACTTTGGTCAAGACTAAACTACAGGCCCTGTAGGAACTATAGGAAGCATTGCCTATGGAAATGATCCTCACATCATGCACAGCTTTTACCTAAATGCTAAGTTTAGAAATCATTTCCCACTCTGCTCATTTTCATTTTTATTGCTTCCATTTAACTGGTATTTTTGTCTTTTGGGTATTAAGCTCTCTCTTTTTCTGTCCCCTCCTCTCTTTCTTTCTGTTTGGGCCTCACTGTGTAGTTCTAGTTGGCCTGAACCTCACAAGACTCCCACTGCCTTTGTTTCCTGGGGTTATAGGAGGATACCACCACACCTTGGCCAAAGAAACCTTGTATGTTTCAACACTTTATCAGTTGAAAACATTGACTTTCTTTGGATTTTTTTTTTTTTAATTTTAGCCTTTTTTCTATGGTTTTAAAATATATTCTTTGAACATAAAGATTACAAATTACAAAGGTGCTTTCTCCCACAGTGCCAGTAATTATTTTCTTACAAAAATGTACCCCTCCAGTAAATTTCTTTAAAAAGTAATTTATTTAAATATGCACCAAAGATTCATTCCTTTTTTTTCCCCAAATATTTATGTATTTTATATGTATGAGTGCTCTATCTGTCTGCAAGTATGCCTGCGTGACAGCAGAGGGCATCAGGTTTGATGGGTGGGAGCCACTGTGCGGGTGCTGGGAATTGAACTCAGGACCTCTGGAAGGGCAGCCAGTGCTGAGCTATGTTCCCAGCCTCTAAAGACTTGTTCTTACTTTCCATCTGTCAATATAGTTAAAGTGTTAGTAGAAAAGTTTCATATTCTCAAGTGAATTTTGACTAGCATATTTTAAAATATAATTTCAGAGTTCAGGGAATAATTTTATAATTCAAAGGTGATTATAATGATTTAAATGTTTTCAGTGGGAATAAGAATTCTTTTACAATATTAAAACAAGGCAATTATAAAATCAATATGACTCTACTATAGTAATGAGTGACAGTATATATGCCTTTATGATTTAAAATCTACATAATTACTTCCGGTACATTTTATTTTTCTTCAGTCCAAAATAGTCCATTGGGGCAAATTTATTTATTCCACTTGCAAAAGAAACTAAGTCATTTCCAGATGATTTCTAGGCTGGTAAAATAGGCTAAAGAAACAATTTATTTCATGTATTACATTAAAGTCATCGTATATAAAGTGAACTAATTCAGCCCACACATTTGGAGTTTTTCAGTTTTAAATAGTCTCAAAGACTTTGCTTTGAAGGGCAAATTTTGATTGTTAAAAGCAACTAAAAATTTTGCAAATTTGTCTAAATTGAAGGAGAATGGTTCATTGTCAGGAACACATTGTATTAGGACCCTGAATCTTTGTATTCTTAGTGTTGAACTTGCAAAGGCATTGCAGGTGAATGGTTTGGACTTCTTTATTTTTTTCAAGATGCAGCTACTACTACTAAGTCAATTGGTACTAAATATGACAGGGGCTTTGTTCTCGAGCTACTGTCCATCCTTCAGGCACACTGGAATATCTTGCCTGTTGTAAGTTAGAGATCTTAATGTCTTTTTCTTGACTATAAAGTAGCTAAAGCTTAGTGTTTTGTTTTGTTTCTAAGCACCCTATTACAGGAGTAACTTAGAAATCTAACATCAAATAGGAAGATTAGAGCATTAAAGAGATCTCTTAGAACTTTATGCTAATGGTGAATCAATTACAGCTTTAATTTTTATAATCTTTTGTAGTACCATTATGATTTTTCTATAGACAGTTTAGAGTTTGTGTTTGCCTTCATTCTCATAAAGCTGTTAATATGCCTAATACATGTTGGCCTTCTACACTTTTTTTTTTAAGAGATTTTGTTTATTTTATGTCTGTGAGTACACTGAGGCTGTCTTCAGACACACCAGAAGAGGGCATCTGATCCCATTACAGATGGTTGTGAGCCACCATGTGGTTGCTGGGATTTGAACTCAGGACCTCTGGAAGAGCAGTCAGTGCTCTTAACCGCTGAGCCATCTCTCCAGCCCCTGCCTTCTACACTTTTGAAGGCTGTTAGAGAAGTTGTATTCATAGTTTGTCATTGGTGGTCAATCTTAGATTTTTTTTTTTTTAGCGGCAAGAAAACCAAAGAGACAGCGTTGGGTGTGGATGTGTGTGCACTTGGAGTTTAGTTGAAGTGGAGCTCTGAAAGGAGCAGTCCTTTCATATTTTCCAGAGACCTAGGACGAAGAAGCAGCTAATTTGTTCTGTATAAACTCATTAGAAGTTAAAAGTTCTAGAGGCTCACATATGTAGGCTTTTGAACATTTGTAGGTACATTATTTCATAATTAACGTCTAGAAAGAAAAACTTGGTGGAAAACTAGCAGGGATGACTGACTAGCAAGCAAGCCATCAGTAAATATGCCCAATAAACCTTACTTTGGATTTCAGAGTTGCTGACTTTAGAAGGAACTTGATAAATTAAGTTAAATTTAGTTGAAATTCAGAATACTTTACTTGCCGGGCAGTGGTGGTACACGCCTTTAATCCCAGCACTTGGGAGGCAGAGGCAGGCAGATTTCTGAGTTCGAGGCCAGCCTGGTCTACAGAGTGAGTTCCAGGACAGCCAGGGCTACTCAGAGAAACCCTGTCTCAAAAAAAAAAAAAAAAAGAAAGAAAGAAAGAAAAAAAGAAAAGAAAAACAAAACAGAATACTTTACTCATTGAAAAATTGAAAGTTTTTTTTTCATTGAATTTATTCATATCTGTATATATATTAGATTGGAATCATTTAAAAAGATTCTAAAACGTAAGGATTCAATGGAAAAAAATGTGCTGGGGATACTCAGGGACTTCCAAATGTAAGACAAAGTGCTCTACCATTGAGCTAAGAAGCCATCCTTGTCTTACTATATATACATTTGCGTCTTTTTTTTCACTGACTCAGGCCTAGAACTTGTGATCTTCCAGTCTCACCCTACCAAATAGTATTATAGTCATGTACCACCATGCCAGGTTGATTCGGTTTCAAAAGGTGTTACTTGCTCTTGGGTGTGGTGCCTGTATTCCTAGTATTTAGGAAAGACAGGAGGAACAAGAGGAGTTTAACTTTTCTCCTGGCAAGTTGCAGACCAGTTCAGGCTAAGACACCCGTCTTCCCACAAAAAGGAAGTTTGTCACTGGAAATTATGTTAGTTAATGTATATGTTTACATTATTACGTATGTTGTTATTGCATAACCATTGTCAGTGTTTGATGTGGTTGTCTTTTCACGAATGGAGTTTTTAATCTATTATTTTTTGCTTATTTGTGTATTTTTTTGTTTGTTTTTTTGGTTTTTTTTTTTGTTTGTTTGTTTTTTCGAGACAGGTTTCTCTGTGTAGCCCTGGCTGTCCTGGAACTTACTCTGTAGACCAGGCTGGCCTTGAGCTCAGAAATCCGCCTGCCTCTGCCTCCCAAGTGCTGAGATTAAAGGCATGCGCCACCATGGCCTGGCATTGTTTTGTTTTTTTTTTTTAAAGACACAATATTCTGTATAGCTCTGGCTGGCTTAGAACTTGGTAGTCATGGCTGACCTTGCCCCCAGGTCATTACAGGTTTGGACCGCCATGTTTGGCCTAGTTGGTTTTTTTTTTTTTTTTTGAGACAGGGTTTCTCTGTGTAACCCTGGCTGGCCTGGGACTCACTTGGTAGCCCAGGCTGGCCTGGAACTCAGAAATCCACCTGCCTCCGCCTCCCAAGCGCTGTCTGTCTCCTTCCCTCTCTCCTTCCTTCCCCCTTTCTTTGTTAAGCATTTTTCTTTGTGATATGTAACATACGAGCTTTCAGTGCCACTGGGAACGCAGTCCCGACGTGGTGAATGTGGGTAGTAGGGCTTGATGTCTGCTGACCTGACAGGCCATGAAGAGGATTTTCCTCTGCAGGATTTCCCTTCTTCTTGACTATTACTCCACTTACGTATGTATGCCTGAGTAAATTGAACTACTTGCCAGGTATCCTTAAACCTGTGTCTGTTTTATGTGAATCCCATCCTTTCTGTGTGTCTTTATGAGTTGCATTTGGATCCTGTTCCTGGATAGATTTCTGTCTCTTTCCTGCAGTTCTCTGCTTGGACAATTCTAGCCACTTAAGTATATCTTTTTTAATATAAATTTTATTTTTATGTGTATGAGTGTTATACCTGCAAACATGTCTCTTCCTGATATGCGTGTCTGGTATTCACTTTGATTTAGGTGCAGGGAACCAAACTGTATACTCTTTCTGCAAGAGTAGCAAGTATGTTTAACTGTTGGGTCATCTCTCCAAACACCTTTGTGTATTCTGTCACCAGTGTATGGTAAGGCTTTTGTGAGTGCTGCCCAACATAATACTCACTTGATGATGCTTTATATAATTTCCACAGATCCCTTTGAAAACATCTTCATTTAAAAAATACAGTAGTACTTTTAGTGCCATGGTAGGTCTGTGTGCCTGTCTTTCTTGAGGAAGGTAACTAAGCTGGGGATAGTGCTCTGAGGTAACACTGGGGTTAGTAGCAACAACAGAAAAGAGATCAGGAAATTAACCCAATTTTTAAAAAAAGATTTATTTATTTATTTTATGTATGAGTACATGATTGCTCTCCCCAGACACACCAGAAGAGGGCATCAGATCCCATTATAGAGGTTGTGAGCCACCTTGTGGTTGCTGGGAATTGAACTCAGGACCTCTGGAAGAGCAGTCGGTGCTCTTAACCACTGAGCCATCTCTTCAGTGCAAATTAACCCAATCTTTTACCAACTTGTGTGGTTCATAAGTACAGCACAAAGCTAAATTTGAAGTTCTAGATAGAATGGCCACATCTCACGGAAAATAGTAATAATTTTTTTCTTTTAATAAGATTCAGTTCTTAGTTGTATTGTTCAGTAAAGCATCGATTATTTAAATCCATGTGTGTGCGCATCGTACTGGTGTATATATGTTTTTTTTGTCTTAGTGTGTGTTGGGTAGAACCAAGGGTTCTTTGCACATGCTAATAAGTAAAGCCCTTTGTCACTGAGCTGTCTCTTCTAACCTGAATTTATATTTTGACCAAAATTAACTTATAATGTTTTGGGTGGCAATTTCAGAGATAATTATCACGGTCTATGGTTCCATTCTGGTGACTCGGTCTTTTATTCCCATTTTTCTTAAGTTGGTGCTCAGAAAATTGAATTTTTTGTAATACAAGTCAATCTTTATTGAAAACTTTAGTATTAAAAGTTGAATTGAGCCAGGTGGTAGTGGCGCATGCCTTTAATCCCAGCACTTGGGAGGCAGAGGCAGGTGGATTTCTGAGTTCGAGGCCAGCCTGGTCTACAGAGTGAGTTCTAGGACAACCAGGGCTACACAGAGAAACCCTGTCTCCAAAACCAAAACCAAAACAAACAAAAAAGCCAAACCAAACCAAAAAAAAAGTTGAATTGTTTAAAAAAAAGATTCAGACACATACTTCTAGCTGGCTCAGCCTGCTTTTCCTATAGGCCAGGTCTCCCTGCCCAGGAGAGTGGGCAGGGGTCGCCTCACACTAATCAAGAAAATGCCCTGCAGACATGCCCACAGGCCGATTTGATGGAGGCACTTTGCACCAAAGTTATAAATAAAACGATTCAGAAGTTGTAGTGCTCCGGTTTTGGTTAAACCTCTTTGCTTGCTCCCCCCTCCCCCCATTATTGAACATAATATAACTAGCACATTTTAATAATTAAAAAAGAGCTATAGTTTTAGATGTGACCCTTTTCTTAATTTAGAATAATAGATGATAGGTAATGTTTGTGATATTTAAATAATAATCATTTTATTTGAAACTTTTCTAATTCTTTGGTTGAGATGAATTTATGTATTCTTACAGTGAGAAAACTTGTTCGTGGTGCAGAAAATGTGTCTATATGTGTCTATACATGCACTTAAGACATTAGGAACCTTCACTTAAAGCTGTAACTTGACTTGCTGAAGATGCTCGGTCATGTCCTACAGACTTTTTAATTTGTCTCGTTTCTTGCATGGTATTATTTAGCCTGCCCATCTATATTCCTGTAGCTTAACATTTTTACCCAAAGGCTTTGCAAGTTGGTGTTAAAGATACTTGGGTATCACAGACGATGCTCTGCCTCTGTAGTGTCTATGGCCAAAGGCTTCTCAGTGGCTTGGAGGCCAATTACCGAGTCATGTAGAAGGCAAATGTCTCCAGAATATATAGGCAGAGATCTTTAGTGGTTGTTTTAAAGGAAGTAACTTGGTATAGTTGATGTGAAAATCTTGTAGGAAGTTATGAGATGGGACCTAGAACAAATGAGAGCTAGAAAGATGGACAAGATTCATGGAAGTATAGATTTTTAGTTAATTGGAAATAAATTCTTCCTGAATATAGAGATGGGTTTTTATGTTAATTGGTTTGTAACACAATTGAAATTAATGGATATAGTAAATATTAATTACATTGATGAGAAGAAAGCATCTAGGCTCCAGCTGCAGTGGAGTATTATGACGTCACAGGTGTCAGGGATGACGTTATCACTGCCGACTGAGTCACTATGTGGCGTAGGGACTTGAAGTCTAAGGATGGTGAGTGACTGTCCAGGTTATATAACTCAAGGAGCAGACAAGTTCATTTGACAACCTTTTATAATTACAGCTAATAGTGGGAAAAGCTAATGTTCCCAAATGCATGCATATTTGTGTCATTGTATATTCTAGGTATTTCCTTAACTTAATAATTCAGATATTTATCCAAATATTATTGCTATGGGATTTCCTGCAGAAAGACTTGAAGGTGTATACAGGAACAATATTGATGATGTAGTAAGGTAAGCACTTTGGATTTTTTACTTCATATATTAATAAATTATATTGATGTGTCATATTTAGAAAAGATTCCGAAAAGACAGAATAGTATTTGCATTATGATGTAGACTGTTTGTTTTGGTAATGCTCTGAAAGTTTTAACCTAAAACGTCTGATAGCTCTCAGCTGGATGCAATTCACTGGATAAGAACTATTTACATAATCCTGTTTATTTATGTCATGAAGATTTTCTTTGTATTTCATAAGATGCCTTTACCAGGTTAGTCTCTGGCTTCTATTATAGTACAAGGTTTTGATAATGTATTTGGGTAAGGCCTTGCTTGAGTATGTTTGTTTAGTTATTCACACTGAGGCATGAGTGACTGGTGTGTTTTATGTAGCAGTTATACCTGTAATAGTGTTTGAGACACAGTGATTATGGAGGGCATGGTTGGACATTGAAGAGTTTCATAATTTTACAAAATTTCCAAGTGTAACTGCCACTTAGTTCAGAAAAATGTTTCTCAGGGCCCACTTAAAAATTCTAACTTCAGAATAAAAATGCAATTGTATGAGTAAATGAACATTAAATTTTTGTTGCAAACTATAATAGTATTTTAACAGTTCATTAATACTGAGTCTTGCTATATTTGCTATGCTGGTTCTGAAGTACTTTAATGA
>JADRCD010092145.1:0-13512 GCA_019843815.1 Montemys delectorum | reverse complement strand
AAAAAAAATCAAAGAATCAAAGCTACATTGTATATGTGTATAAAATTTAAAAGGATCTTTAAAACTTGGGTTTAAAAGCTAAGCATAGCAGCATTCCCCCATAAACCAGCAGCTGGGCACGCGTAGGCTGGGAGAGCACAGTCTCAAGGCGGACTAAGTCTACGCCACAAGCCTCCCCTCAACAAACAAAACACAACATTTGATCAGAATTAGATTTTTAAGACAGGGTCTCACTAAGTAGACCTGACCGGCCTTGAACTCTTGGAGATCCATCAGACTGCCTCCAAAATGCTGGGATTAAAGACATGTACCACCACTCGAAGCTGGAGTTAGATTTCAAAACCAGCTTGTAAGGCTTCTTCTAGGTTTTTTAGACTTAAGCAAATCAAACTAGTTAAATGAAGTTAAGTGTAAGCTAACTTTAATATGATGATTTTTTTTTTTAGTGTTTTATTTTTTTTAGGACCTTTTGTTTAGCTTAGCTCTAAAAGAGCCCTATCTTTTAAGGGGGGGGGGGGGAAGCCCTATACACAAGCTTTTGGTGTGTATGTCATTAACTTTCAAAAGAAAAGCATGCTGTAGAATCCTTGCATATACTTGATCTCACCTGGTTTTCAATTCTGTAGGTTTTGTAACAAAACCGTATGGCAGACTATGCAGGACTACTGTTAGAAAGTGACCAAAGCTTATTTGGTTTTGCTTCCTAGCTTTCTTTAACAGAGGAACCTTGCTCTTCCATTATATAATGGGCCAAATATATTCTGAGGCATACCTCACTGTTAATATAAAGATATATGAACATGGCAATTCAGAGTAACAAATTATGAAAACTGCAAATTATACTTATCATGTAACAAATACAGAAAAGGATCCTGTCAACTATAAGGGAGTATTTAATTTTGGTTTCTGTCTAAGCTTTGTGTTTTAGGACGGATATTTTTACCATATGTTTATCTATCAGTTTATCATTTATTTCATCAGTACTTAGCAACAGGCACATGAAGAGTAAGCATATTTTCTTCATGACTTAATAATGTTATCCATCTGATCTTGCCAGTTTTACTGACTTCTTGCCTAATGGATTTTTTTTTATAACCTTTGATCACTTTAGTGACTACCAGTTGAGGGCAATAGACAAAACTGATAGTACAGGTTTAAATAATTTTTTAATAGTTTTATTGATAGAGAAACATGAGAAAAGAGTCTTCTTATCTGTTCTTTACAAAAATAATGTACAGAAAATATCTGGAAAGGTGATGATGTTTTTTTGCATTTTTTTCAGACATACTGGAGATTTTTACCAAAACTTTCATTGTTACTGGCCAAGAGAACAGAAAGTTGTCTCTGTTGAGAGATTTCATTGATGGGCTTTGAAGCCTTATGTGTTGTTTCTGCCTGTTTTGGGTCCTCTTGCTGACCATGTTCAGTTCTCACTGTCAGTATTATCAGATACTTTGCTCTTGATTACTTCTGGTTCTTCATCCCTAAATTTGAATTGATACTTACTATGTGTCAACATGACCTTTTGGAAGGCATAGTCAGCTGAGTGGTGACAGCTAGCTGCTCAGCCACTGTTCCGTGCTTTTATTACTACTCTCGGTCAACACCAGGACTCTTGTCAAGTTTGAGCAAATGACTAGTTGACCTGAAGTTTGAGGAGTTAGGATTAGCAGAGAGATCTTCTAGGAGACTGAAGGTTTCATAGTCAATGGAAGATGATCATTGGGAACCTTGGGGAATTGTCTGTGGTTAACTGTGGAGGGCAAATCATTCCCTTATAATAACCAGTTTGGTCTTTCCCGCTCTGTCTGCAGGTGAGCGGCCCTTCCACTGTAACCAGTGCGGCGCCTCTTTTACCCAGAAGGGCAACCTTCTAAGACACATAAAGTTACACTCTGGAGAGAAGCCGTTCAAATGTCCTTTCTGTAGCTATGCTTGTAGAAGAAGGGACGCTCTCACAGGACACCTCAGGACCCACTCTGGTAAGTGTCACCAAGTTAAAGTGGAAGTCCAGAAAGTACTGCAGCATCCCATTAAATACCATGTAGCTTTGGCAGAGAGAGCCTTGCATGTGTGTCTGTTGCTATTGGTAGCATCTGGAGGATGTACATGGGTCTTCATAGATCAATAGGCTTGAAAGAGGCACTGCCACTGAAGAGTGTCTTGTAATAGAACATAATTTTCTTTAACTTCTAAGTTTCTTAATTACCAATACAGTAATTATGTTAAATTATGTCACTTTTACTTTCTGACGTTTCCAGAAAACATGAAAGCTGTAGAGCTTCTTAATAAATTCAGTAATACTCAGGCTTAGATCTCGGAGAGAAATCAAATATGGTTCTTTTTAAGCTTGAAAGTACTGTACTCATTAGAAAATGGGCTGTTGGGGGAATTTATATTTCATTTTTAACTCTCCTTATTTGGCTAACTTTCCAACTGTAGTCTTTTGGAAAAGTCTGAACATTTTATGTGCTTCATAAATGATTTAATGATCTAAAATGTTTAATGTACTAAGAAAATACTCAAATATCAATACATAGACAAGGAAGAAGAACTAGAAATCTGAATGAGTCTCAATCGATTTCAGCATGAATTGCTACTGCTACATTAAAGGTGGAAAATTACAATAAAATATTCTGAATATGCTTTGTCCATGAGGACATGTTAAATTTTAGTTTTCACATGAAGATCTGAGAAAGTGATATGCTCCTATGCGTATTGACATGCTATGTTACATAATGCTGTGGGACGTGTGGGAATGCTTGAGCATAGTAGTCCTCCTTACATCTTCTTGCTATCCTTAAGGCTGAACTTAATTTCTAAGATAAATATGAATTATAAAAAGCAGTATTAAGTATTAACTGTTAAATTTTGGGCAGCCATGGAAGCTAAATTAATGTGCATGTGGAAACAAAATAGTCTAAGAATATATACTTTCTTTCCTCACTGAAAAATAACTCACTTGCTAGATTTTTTTTTTGAAAATTATGCTACTCTAGTTATTACTTACAGTGGTATATTTTACTATGAAAATATGACAAGTTGAGGCACATTGTTAAGAAATGTTGGTATTTCCTTCCTCTTCCTGTATATTCTAACTCATTGTGTTATTGCACTAAGGACACCTTGTAAGAGTTCATGAGTATGTCGTTTTGCCTTGGCTTCACACAATAACTATAAACATCTTAACTCTTT
Organism: Montemys delectorum; assembly: GCA_019843815.1. Taxonomy (NCBI): domain Eukaryota; kingdom Metazoa; phylum Chordata; class Mammalia; order Rodentia; family Muridae; genus Montemys; species Montemys delectorum. The sequence continues at coordinate 10,317 of JADRCD010092145.1, read as the reverse complement.
TAGACTTAGACTCATTTATAAAGAGTATCTTAGGCCATATGTTGCATCCATACAACACACTCAGCCATGCCTCGATGGCAGCCGTGCCAGAGCCTTCCCATTGATGGGCCATTTTACCACTCCACTTAGCCATCTGATTATGGATGATGGAACATGAGGAATGTGAATGGATTCTGTAGGCTTGCATCTATTATATTTCTTTCCATCAAAAAAATTTTTTTGCTGGAGGCAATGTGACCAGGGATATCACAGTAAGTGGTCAGTTGTTCTCCTAAGGCTACTCAGAAAGCAGCTCATGGGGGAATGGCAAGTCCTCCTTAAACATCTTTCAGTTCCTACAAGGTTAAATCTGCCCCTTCTCCATGTTGTCAGGAATCTGGTATAACCAACAGGATACTACTGGCTGGTGGACCACTTGGAGAATACCAGGGACTCAGCATTGAGAAACTCTGAGCTCAGCAGTGGTAGCAGCTGTGTCAAGAGAGAGGGAGTTTATGTAGTTGAATTAATAGCTTCAATCCTTGCTTCTGTTAGCATTTGAAAACAGGTCCAATGAGCAGACACTAGGGTAGTAAGGATGTCTGCAAGAAGCTTTGTCCATGTTACTTGAACCCTTCTCTAGAGTGGATTCACTTAAGAAGTGTAGGATGTCTTATTACCATGATTTGTTTCAATTCTGAGGATAACAACATGTGTATAACTCTCCCTAGACCTTTATCACCAGTCTGTTTGACGGCCATATAGCCATGCGATGTAACATTTCCTTAGGCTAGCTCTTCTTCCTTGCACAGTATACAATCAAAAGGACTTAGTGAAATTCAGGCCCCTGAAGAATCTCTTTTGCATTATGTCAAGCCTTGCTTCTCAAAAGTGGACCAGAAAACACAGTTGTCGTAGATAGCACCAAATGCTATACATTTCATTTACAAATTAGACCCACATTTCCTTCTCTATTAGCTTTATTGATAACCTGCCACAAGGTGATTGATGTAGGTTGAAGGGTACAGATTTTGTAGTAGCAGTTACCATGGACACCCGAACTACTTGCTCATGAAGCATCTTTTGTTCTCCAACTACGTGGTCCAAGTTCATTGAACACTGAAATACCATTATATCCTTCTTCTGGTATGATATGATTTATCAGACAATACCTAGTTCATAGGGTGTGACTTGAGCTAACATAATTACTAACAAATTAAGAGCTGTTTTTTAAATAGAGACTAGCTATGGTCAAAGGTCTTGATAACCAAACCATTAGAGCTTGTCACCCTGAACCTTACCTGACAAGGATGGCATATAGCACCTCTTCTCCCCACCGACTTTTTCCAGAAATAATTGTTGAGTGTTGAATCTTAAAAGGCCAAGACTAATGCATAGTTTTCATCCTGAGAGTATATTACAGACTCCCTTTTGCTCCAGGTTCCCCTCAAAACTGGCAGCCTAGCTTTGTTTTCTGCCATATGAACTGCTTGTACGACCGTAGGCTGTTTCTCTACCCACAATTCTCTCTCTGTTCTACGGATCCTAACTTTTAAAACAATGCAGCGCTCAATGGGGACCATTAACTGGCGAACATTTGCAAGAGGATGGTTAGACGTAACGGAAACTAATATGTAAGGTCAGCGCTACACTGAGGCACTGAAAGAACTATTGCAGGGTGCCATACCTGCCACTGGCCTCAAGGGCAAGGGACCAAGGAGACAGGGGAAGTAAGGAGGGAGGACTAGAGATGACCTGGAGGGAAGCAGCCCCTGCCAACCTGTGACATGGCACCTACAATCTGCCTCTCCACCTTCTCCTGTCCATTTTGTGCTTCACCTTGACTTACTGTAACCAGAAGTGAGGGCAAGGAAGGAAGCCTTTGGAAAGGTTGGAACGGGCTTTCTGCAGAAACAGCTCCAAGCAAAGAAGAGGGGCAGGGAGGGCTGTGGAAACCAAAGGTGGACTAACACTTAAGAACTGGCGCTTTACAGTGACTTTCTCTTCTAGGTTCTGCTTTGATGGATATTATTCTCGATAGGAAGAACTTTTACTATTCTCCTCTCTGGGGAACAACTGCCCATTGTTCTACTGTATTTAATGATCACACTGGATTTTAGTACCACAGATCTGCTCCCTGTGTTGGAGATTTGAAACTTTTCTAGATTGATTTCAGTTAGTAGTTGGTAGCAATAGGCTCAGCACTCGTGAGCATTCTATATCCCTGTCACAAATATTCTAGTTTAAGAAAGGAAACACTTAAAAATTTGTCTGGAAGGAGGGGAGAAGAAAAAGAAAAAAAAGAAGAAGAAAATTGTCTGGAATACATAGAGTCAGTAGTACTATATATACGTGTATATGTAAAGTCTTGTATGATAACTATATAATCTACTTTTCAATGTCATGTTCACATGTTCTAAAAGGCACAACATAGTCATAGGTTAAGCATTGGCTCAATAGTGAGGACTTATAAGTAATACCTCGCATTTATGGGCAATCATGCCACAACCCTATACTCAGCACTCAATGGATTATTTAATTAAAAGTCTTTGGTCTCACATCAGGAAGTGATATTCATATCAGCAAGTCTAGTAATGGGGGAAATACTTTTAATGAAAAAGCCTTTGCATTAAAACATAAATATTGTGTGTATACTTAATGTTGCCTCTTTAGTCATAAAGCCAGGCCCTTTTCTTTCAGAGTGGGGCTTAGGTTTAGTTTCTTTAACCTGAATCACACCCATAATGCCTCATCTATAATTATAATTTTTCAGACTTTTAAAGAGTTTAAAAATCCTTGTGAGGCAATCAGGCATCTGTTCAATTTTATTACTTTTCAGTAACCTGTATCTTTGTCCGCCATTCAATTTAGGGTTTGTTTGTTTGTTTTTGTTTTTGTTTTTTGTTTTTTGTGGGTTTTTTTTTTTTAAGAGACAAGGTTTCTCTGTGTCACCTTGGATGTCCTGGAACTTACTCTGTAGACCAGGCTGGCCTCAAACTCAGAAATCTGCCTGCCTCTACCTCCCAAGTGCTGGGATTAAAGGCGGGCACCACCACCACCCAGCTTTTGGTCAAGTATTGCATCTTTCCAAAGTGGTGAAATTCATTCTAATAAAAATCCTTCTTTTTGTAATGATTGGAAATTGAATCCATGAGGGATTGTCTGATTATAATTAAAGGCATATAGCTGGCGTGGATAGGTTATACTACACTCATCCTTAACTCTTGTGTATTTTTGTGACTCTGATGGTGCTCATGACACGGCAGGCATGTGTGTGTCAGAAGAGCCTCAGGGCTGATCCTCACCTTTGACCTTGCTCGAGACAGGGTCTCTCTTCTGCTCCTCACAGCTGCATGTCCCAGGCCATCCAGCTGGCTGAGAAGTCAGCCTGCATCCCAATGATGGAGCACTGGGATTATAAATGTGCAGTGCCGTGCCAGTCTTTCTGGATTCTAGGGACTCAGGTCCCAATGTTTGCACAGGGAGCACATTAGCCATTGAACCTTCTCCCCAGTGCCCATATATAACTCTTAAAAAGGTAATACCATTCAGGTTACTTGTCAGTGTAGCAACAGAGACACTAAAGGATCAATGACAGACGTTTAGCTAAGAGAACATCTTCCTGTTATTTCTAGCATGCAGGAGAGGAGGCTGAGGCAGGGAGAGAACTCAAACCAAGGCAGTCAGACTCCAGTGTGTGTGCCCTTTACTGCTACATGATGTAAGAAACTGCCCAGTACAATGCTCATAAGTTACTACCTATGACAAAGGAAAGAAAGGCGGTGGCGCACGCATGTGCCCGTAAGACAGTAAGTCGGGCATTTAGGCTCAAGTACGTGGTTGCTGTAATTGAGCTATGTCACTTTGTCAGGTTTTCTCATTCATCTTCTCAGTCTCCCGGGCTGCTGAATATGAGGTGTTAACTTTTCAGCCTGGGACCTAACTTAAAAGAGCACTCCCTGGTCTAAAGTGGTCGTATAGGAAACATTAAACAAAGATTTCCACATTACCCGTCTCGTTTCTCTGCGCACCGCCACCCCCCCTCCCCCCCAGATCTTAGAGGGATTACTTACTCATAGAAATTCACATGCTACCACTAGAGTGAAGGGAAGGGCTGGAGAGGTGGCTCATGGGTTAAAAGCATGTGTTGCTCTCCTGGAGGACCCCGGTTCAAATCTGTAGTTCTTGTCCCAGGGAATGAACTCTATCGTAGTGACTTCTGAGGGCGCTGCATGTACACAGAGCACAGACATGCATGCAGGCAAAATACTTATAGACTGTACTTTCTTTTCAACCAAAGGAAAAGAAAGATTACAAAGGAAAAGGTAGCAAAGTACTGCCATGCATTATCCTTTAGCTAAAGATCAAGGATAAGTTTCCAGTGCACTGAGAACTGAGGTACACTTTGAAAAATATGTTCCACATTTATATTATATGAAGTTGTAGAAGAAATGAAGATACTAGCCCTGTCTTAAGCTCTTGCTCTCAAGAAATCTTGAGATTTACCATATAGCCATCCTTATATAAATACCATATATGTATGTTTGTATGTGTATGTGTATATATATATATATATATATATATACTACCCATAGTATATATACCATATATATAGTATATGTGTGTATGTGTCTGTAGTATATGTATGTATATATGGTATATATACTATACTGGATGCATATATATACACTATACTGTATACTGTATATATACCATATGTAGAGTATGTGTGTATATATGCGTGTATGCATATATATGTGTGTGTGTGTGTGTGTGTTTGTGTGTTTGCATAATTTTTATTGGATTAGTATCAAGTCAGGTGCCAGTACTCCTACTTCAAGAGCTATTTATATTACTTTTGTGCTTAGATTTTTGTTTAACAAATTATTGTAACTTTTCTTTGTAGATACTAAACGGCATATTGAATATTCTAGATTTTGTTCTTTTAGGTTTTACAGCCAATACTTTTTGGAAATAATATTGCAGTTAAATCTTTATAAAATAAAAATATCTAACACACTGTTATTTTTCAAAACATTAAAGAACTAGAATTGTATATGTATTTTTATAGTTAATACCTCAATATTCTTGTATACATACCCACATATAGATTCACACATAGCCTTATTTTAAATATAAATAAAGAAATGAAAGGAAAATACAAAAAGTTTTTTAAATAAATGATTGTATATATGTATGTACATGTGTATGTCTGTTTACAAAACACATTTTATAAGTCACAAAGTAAAAAAATAGTAAAAATTCCCTCACAGAGTCATTAATATTTTATGCCTTATAAAAAATTTAGTATTGAAGCTAGAGAGATAGATCAGTGGTTAACAGCATTGGCTATTCTTGCAAGGGACCCAGGTTTAATTCCCAGTCCCTACATGGTAGCTCTCAACTGTCTGCAACTTGAGTTGTAGGGGATCCAAAGCCCTATTCTGTTCTTTGTGAGCCCTGAAAGTGCACACTGTGCAGAAAATAAGTGTAAGCAAAATACTCGTTTATATAAAATACATTTTAAAAATTAGCTTGACTGTAGACTGGTTATAGATTTTTATTATTATGAGAGAGATTGTTAAAATAATGGAATCACTTAAAAATATTTGAAAAATAGACTGTTAATGCTCAAGGAAATAGAGTTACTGTCTAGTGAAATCTAAATATAAACCAAAATAGTCCTTGACATGGCATTAGATCAGACACTGAGTCACATTTCAAACATATATGTGAGTAAGAAATTAAAAAGCAGATCAGCAAAGGCTTTATTTTTATTCAGGGGTTGACCTTCATTTTTCATAATGAAATGTCAACTCATGTCTGCAGCAACACTTTTTCATTAAACTCTAAGTAAAATATTGACATTCACTCTAGAAGTGTTTAGCATATCATTCTCTTTGTATATATCTCTTAAAATAAATGCATTATAAAACTACTTTGATATACATATATCAAACACACATATATATGTGTGTGTGTGTATACACACATATATATATATATATATATATTCATCATAACCTACCCTGATCACAGCAATTGGAAGGACCTTTCAGTGTTAAAGTCACATGACTTGTGGCAAATAAGCTTGAATAAATACTGAATTTATTTCTAAATACTCTAAAAATGTTGGAGGTTTTTTTTTTTACAATGCTTTATGACCTCCCAATATTTGACATTTTCTTAGCTCAAGAAATTTGTTATTTATGTCTAATTGTTGGTTTAAAGCAATTTTGTCCTATAAAAGGGAACCAGACCAGATGTGCCACACAAATGCCCATCTGTTAAAACATCTTCCTCCCTATTGTACATTTGAAATTTTTTCAAAGAACTGTCTTGATTACTCGTGTCCTTGTTATTTTAAAGGCTATGTGATACACACACACACACAACACACAAAATCAGAGTCATCAGATGCTTATGTTTTTTTCCAATGATTAAATCTAATGATTTAAATAAAATGATTTAAAAATAGCAAAGAGTACAATGATTGTTAAAACTGAATTTCCCAGTAAAATCTATCTCATTTATTCAAGTTGTATAATTACACCATTACTATGAGAAATCCTTCTGGAATTCAGTCTTATGACTTACACTTCCTTTGAATATATTTGCACATTTTCCTCTATTGGGCTGGTAAAGGAATCCACAGGGATTATAAAGGTATAGGCTTATTGCCTTCAGAGAATTGGTTAAAACATTTGGCCTTTTTCACTTACTTAAAGTTCTCAAAATCTCTGAAGTATTAATCTGGCTTGAATGGAAAGGCCAAACTTTGTCTGTGTTGCTAAAGATACAATGTCAGTTGCTCTAGTTATAAATCTCACCCGAAACAGTGTATTGACTACGTCAAACATAATTCATTCTGTTTCTCTCTCTTCTGTATGTGTGCGTGCGTGCATGCGTGCATGAGTGCGTGTGAGTGTGTGCGTGTGTGTATAAATATAAGTATGCACTGGGACCTGAGGCCACTGCTTAGGATGAACTGGCTAGGGGCAGCCTGTCTGGGGGATCCACTCGTTTCTGCCATCACACCAATCACCAGCACTGTGTGTACAGACATGCACTGCCATTCCTGGCTTATTACATGGGTCCTGGGGATCTGAGCCCAGATCCGATTGCCTCTGAGTACTTTACCAACTGAGCCGCTGTTTTCAGCCCAAAAGACTTCATTCTTTAAAGCACAGATCCAGCAGTCAATAGGATAGTTATACTAGATTAAATGGTGCCAGCTAGTACCACTCGTATTTATGGTGGCAGTGTGTTGTAAAGGTAGTAGAAATGGTCCTGCAGGTTTCCTATGAACAAACAGCACTGTTTGAAACTGATCTTAGGCCAGCACCTGGCCAATTTTCTAGGTCATCTCCCAAGTGTGAACTTTCCCCACCCCTGCCCCCTCCTTTCCTTTCTGGGGGTGGTTGATAGAACAGGATTACACTGATAATCACACCAACAGTATCAGTTGCACACATACTTTGCATAACCGTGGAGTGCGGAGTCCACCCATTCAGCCCTGATAATGACACCCCAGTGCCTCTGCCCTCTGCACGGAGGAGAGGGGATGCGATTTGGTTGCTTTTCCCTGACAGAAGGCTGTGACCACCAGATAAAAGCCACTTTGGGTCGCACCCACTTGTATGACAATCTGTCACAGTTGACTGAAACAAACTCCTCTTTTCCCACCTATGGAAATAGCCATTACCTATCCACTTCACCTCAGACTTCTTTATAAAACATATCCTAACTTTATCAGCGCGTGCAACCCTGTCTTACAGGTAGAAGTAGCTATGCTACTTTGAACCTTCCTGTACCTCTCTAGAAAAACAATATTCATGAGAAATTTCTTCCCTGGTCCATTTTCATCTCATAAAACTATTTTTGTTTCATATTAGTGTAAACACATTTGTTATACCAACTTGGACCCCTTTCCTCCCTTCCTTTATCTGCTCTCATGAACTCTAGAGAAACCGGAAGGACCCGTGGACCTTCCAAAAACTCTGTAGATGTTGATCTCGTTCCAGGGATTGCTAGCAGTTTTGAGCTTCTGTGGATGCTGGCACGGACACTCTTAACCGTAGCTAGTTACCCTTTCACATTTTCCCGGCAACACTGAGTCTTCCTGCAGGATTCGAACAGAAGTAGAGAGGCTCCATACCAGTCTCAACTCAAGAAACACCATAGTGGGGGATTATTTTGGGACTGTTTATTGATTGATTGATTTTTGTAGCTAACCTTTATGTTCTTTATGTTCCTTACTTGAACAAAGCAGTCAAACATATAGTCTACACCTATAGCCATTTCTGCCTTGGGACAAAAAAATCACGCAAATAAACACATAGCATAGCATTCTCTCTCACCATGTAAATGTTTAGAATGGGACTAAAATTTCACTCACACCATAATTCATCAGTGGTATCCTGGTAAAGTGCAACATGGTTACCCTAGGATTCATATAGGGTCTGTCTTAAAACTTGAATTTGAATGTATGGTGTACACACACAAACATACACACACACACACACACACACACACACACACTTTCACACTTTATATGACTTAAATGAAATCAACTTACCTGCTTTCAGACAAATGCTTTTTGGACATCTATGTTTTCCAAGTGTATTGCTTTCTTGTAAAGTTAGTTATTATAGTTCCTCAGCATGAGATGAGAAAGAACAGTTTAAGAATAGAAATTACATGGGCCATGGATTCAGCTCACTCAGTATAGAATGTAAGAGTTCTGGAACCCATATAAAAAGTTAGGTGTGATAGCATGGGCAGGGATATCCCTGGGGCTCATCACACATCCTATCCTGATCAGTGACTTCTGTATCCCAGTGGGAGACCCTGTCCTATTAGACAAAGTAGATGATTCTTTGAAGGAGCATGTGAGGTTGTATCTTGGATTCTGAGAGTACATATGCACACACTATGCCCACATAAAGCAAAATAGAAGTTGCATCAAAGGAAGAGTTTATATGATTGGATTATTTCTTTGTTAAATCTAGAAAGTTCTTAATTGGTTTTCTATTAGTGTTCCTTCAGTGTATGTTTCATATATGTATAATAATGAAAAGTATCAACTCTATCTCCTTCTTTGTTAGATTTTACTATAGCCCCTCCCTGCTGTTTTATAGCTTTTTATACCTTTGCAGTTTCTCTAGTACTTTTTCTCACCTTCACGAATCAGTGAAGCAATTTATAATATAACTAGGACAAAATTATGTACATCCCTGTAAACTCCTTATGGTTAATAACGTTAGGATATTTTGACACTTTACATGTGTCTATTTTTAACAGCTGTAACATTTGAGATATCTAAGCTTATGTACCTGTTTTTTGCCTGAGTAATTCATTGAGAAATCAAAAAAAATAAGACATTTTACGTAATAATGAGGAATACAGGTACCAGAGTTCCTAGAGTACTTTATAGTGTGCAGTTCAGTTCATTTTACTTCCTAATTTAGACATCCAGTGCAAGGGATCTTGGGAACATTATCCCTTGAACAAAGTTATATAAAAGTAGATATCAAAAAGTTGAACTTTTCTGAAAATAACCTTACATGAGTCTATTTTTATTGAATTATGTCAATTCTTCTTTACAGTGGATGAGAAAAGGAAAATGTAGGTGTGTTCTTTTTATCTTCCAGAAATCTGATTTGTTTAGTTTCAAAGGCCCCACTCAGAGTTGTTTTCTTTGTTTCCTAGTTTGTATTATTGCTCTGTTCTTGTTTCTGTGATTTGTGATTTGGTTTTGTTTGGTGGTGCTGGGAACTGGAGCTAGAGTCTCATGCATGCTGGGCAACTAGTCCACCTATGCATCATGACCCAGTTCATCCACCACCTGCCCTTGTAGGTGTAATTTCCCCTGCTAATTTTGTCTTTTGTAAGGCTTTTAGCTGAATTTGGAAGGTGATGTTATTAATATATTACCAATGGAAATGTTGGAAGGATAAGAGTTAGCTTTTTTAATGCAGGGACGATGTCTGCCTTGTTATCCATCATACATAAAAGATGTGCATAACACACATTGATGGAACAATGAAGGAAGCATAATTCTTAAACCTCATCAGGTCCTACATAAGAAAAGTAAAGTGCATCAATGAGAGTACCCTGGGCATGTTCATTATTAGACATTTTCCCAAAACCTATGCACAGGCTATTTATTGGGGGAAATTACTAATTGTCAAAATAGAAAAGTATGTTTGCAGTAATTGGGGAAAACAGTGAGTTACATAAATGTTCTTTCTCTGTCCCATGCCTGGTTATAAAGAGTCTAAACACACACACTCAATCCTTTCATACACACACACACACACACACACACACACACAC
>JADRCD010092136.1:0-14801 GCA_019843815.1 Montemys delectorum | reverse complement strand
TTTTTTTTTTTCCTATCTAGGTCTTTGATAATATTAGGGTGCATTCTGGAAAGTTTGACCCGCCTATGAGTGGCTTGGCCTTAAAATAGAATCACAGTACCACATTGCGTCACCTCTACCCTGCCTACTAGGTTGCCACAGAGAGAAGGGCAGGGCTCATGTAGCTTAGGAAGGCTCACTGAGCAATGTTAACTTAATTACGACAGGTCTTTGCCTTCTTGGGCCCGACTCTCTCCCATTACCTGGTATCTTCCTTTCCTTTTCTCATCTTTATAGCTGACGTGAAATCAAGATGTCTCCCCTTCTCACAACTTGAAGCCAGTGTGTCTGTCCATGCCTCACAGCTGGCCAGAACTACACTGAACCAGCTGAGAGGTGGGACACCAGGATCTGCTTGTCTTCTGTCAGGCTGCTGCTCTGTCACACATGTGCAGAAAGTGACTCGACGTGCAGATCTTCCTGTGACATTACTAGGGACTGCTCCCTCCCTGTCTTGTGCCTATGGCTAGGTTTCCAGCTGGCTTGGAGCTCTGACTTTCTGAAAACATCATTGCCTTCTAAGCAATGAGAATTTCCCCACTTTGGAGATAGTAGCATTACCCACAAGAAACATCCACCCCAAGATCCACAGTGGATTCATGGTGGAGTGATAAGAATTCCAGACCCTGTCCATAGCCTTCCTGAGAGCCTTAGCAAATTTAACACCATCTTTTTTCTTGTACCCATTTTAAAAGATCCAAGAGATACTGCCAATTGAGCATTTTCAGACAGCCTGGCCCTGTGCTTGGGGCCACCGTTACCTGCCCTGACTGTAGGGCATTCTGTAGACTATTGTCAGCCACCATTTCCTGGCCTCTAGAATGTGAGTCTGTTCCCCCTCCAGCCAGCCTACTCCACTGCTCAGCAGATAGCAGACCTAGCTAGCCTGGAATATAGCTCTTAAGTATCAGAGAAATCTGTACTTAAAAGCCATGCTTAGATGACATTTCAGGAAAAGTTAGACTCCGGTGGTCATCAAGTCACAGGCTAGAAAGGTCCCTATGATCAGGTGGCATAACCTGTCTTAGTGGAAGCACACTGATCTCATCAGAGCCATGTAAATTCAAACCCCTTCCACGGCTCGATGTGACTGTGTGCTGTGTGTATTACTTTATGTGTATATACTTCTGATGACTAGGTTTCCAGCTATATAAGTTTCTATAGTCCCTAGTGTATATACTTCTGATGGACTAGTCCCTAGTGTGTATACTTTGATGGACTAGTTCCTAGTGTATATACTTCTGATGGACTGGTGCCTAGGCTGAAAAGGGAATGGGGAGTCCTGGAAAGTCAAGGAATGTGGAATGAGCACTCACAGATTGTCAGTGTCTCTCTTAAGTCTCTTATTCCTGGCCTCTTAACCCCAGGTTGAGTTCTCCTGATTTGCTAACGAGATTGTTTTTAATATTTTCTTGGCCAAATGAGCCTTTCCTTTCCACCCCTGTAACTCTCCAACTGTAATTCTCTTTCTGCAATATCCACAGTCCTATTTATGTCAAAGTGCCGCACTGAGTGTTAAAAGTGCCCATGTGTTAAAGGTATGGATTCTTTTCTCATTCTTTTTAAGGTGGGGTTCTATGTAATCCAGGCTGGCCCCCAAACTTGCTATGTAGCCAGGTATGACCTTGAACTTCTTATCCTCCTGCCCCCGTTTCTCTTGCATGCACCCCCATACTGTATATGCAAATGTGCGTGCGCTGGGGATTGAAACCAGGCCTTGGGGTGGAGCTACATTCCCCAGATCTATAGGATCATTTTAGTGGGCTTTTTTAAAAGAAAGCTTTTAACATTCTGTGAAAATGTAGCCACAGCCTTCATGAGGGCCCCAGGCCAAGAAAGCTCTCTCTCCAGGGTCCTGGCAGGCACTACTAGGATGCCTATTAAGGTCATCAAAGGACACATTCACAGGCAGGAAGAGCAATGTAGACTGAGAACAAGAAGAGCGTGGAGACACTGGCTTCATATTTGTCTTCCCATCTGAGACTGGAGGTCAAATGTAACCCAGTCAATGGCAGGCTGCAGAGCCCCTAAAGATTAGAACAGTGTCATAGTTAGGGATCATACCAAATCATGTCATCTCTTAGTGGACACAACCAGAGGGAAGCATGTCCACGGCTCTTTCTAGCCCATTCCAACTGTAGCTTTCTTTTCCTTTGCATTGTTGGGGGAAGTGAGGGTTGGTTTTGTAAGACAGGGTTTCCCTATGTAGCCTTGGCTGTCCTGGAACTTGCTCTATAGACCAGGCTGGCCTCGAACTCAGGGGTCAGCCCTCTTCTTCTCGACACTACTGCCTGGCAGCATTGCTGGTCTCTTGCCTTGAGATTGGAGGCAAGGCAGTCCCTTGATCCCTCAAGGGAGAAGCCACACAGAGCCGGAACGATGAGGCTATTGTCACCTACCCTGCTAGTGTTGCCCCAGGCTTAGGTATGAATCCTCAGTAAATGTATAAAGCGACAACTAGCCTCCATGACAGAGAGTGGGCAGCTGCATAGTGGTGTTCGTGGTTGTGTGTCCCTGTGTGGGTTCACGTAAACCTGCTCCCATGGTCAGGAACTGGGCAGCATGGCTTCTGAGAGCCCCATATGTTTCCTGCTGTTGTCTTCCCTGGGGCCGGGTGCTGTGGCCAGGCTCTGTTTATAGAGCCTCCTCGTGCCTTGCTATTTATAACTTCTTGCTTCACCCCTGGGCTGCCCCTCTGAGTGGCAAGCTACCCACCTCCTCTCCTGGCACTGTTCAGTCCTGGCAATTACAGGCTGGCTTGGTTGCTAGAAAGGTCTCCCCCCAACCCCTTTGTCACCGTGCTTTGTAGCCACTGCACTTCAGGTCACTAAGTGGCAGCCCCTTAGATCTCTTCCTCTCCTCTTCCTTGTTTCAAATCCGCAAAGCTAGACCTGGGCCAGCACACTGGCTCTGAAGCTCAGTGAGTTATAGAAGAGTCTGCCAGAGACACAGTGGTCGGGCTGCAGTCTGAGGGCCACCCCCTCTTGTTTCCGTTGTCAACTGCAACTTGCAGTGAGGCACAGCTAATAAAAGCCTTAACTTCTAACAGTTTGTGCCCCTGGTATCACTCAGTGTCGGGGATACGTTCTGCAAGAAGGGCCATTGTGCGCAAAAGTGCATAGCTGTCTGCTCATCTTACCTTCTGAAATCAAATTCTACCCACCTATCCAGTCTCTCCCTCAAGAGTGGTGGTGTTGACTGATCTCAGCTGCTGGTATCTCACGGAATCACCTGCCTAGTAGCTCCCTTGACAATCCTTGTGAGTCAGCCTTAACCCCTGTGGAGAAAATAGGTCACCATTAGCCATCTCCAAAGGCTTATATAATCCTTGGTTGGAATTTTCCCAGAGACAGAACTCTTGATAATAAACAAAACAGCAGAATGGACCAAGAGGGATGGGGAGTGCTGCCTGCAACTGGGGTGTATGTCATCTATGTAGGGCTGGCTCCACAGAAGAAAGACCACAGGAAACAGGCTGTGCCCTGCCTGCCATGACAGCCCTTCCCCAGCCTGCTTCCAAGCAAGCAGGTGGAAGGGGTGCCTTCGGGGGGAGGACTGACGGCAGGAACGGCCAGCCTGCTGCTCGGCCCGGCTTATGGCCTCTGATAGTGTCAGCCATGGCTGCCCTCCAATGGCAGAGCTGCAAGCTCCTACTAAGGTTAATTTTAGACCTTGCAAAGACTAAGGGAGATGCCTATCAAGAGCAAGGCGGGTGAAGTGCTGAGGGCATGCAGGAAAGCTTGTTTTATGCCTTAGACCTTTCAGAACAGAAACGAGCTTTAGACCCTAGAAAATGGCTCAGTCAGTGCCTGCTGTAAAAGCGAGAGAGAGGACCTGAGTCCCAGAAGTGGGGCTTGGGGTTGGGGAATACATGCCTGTAATTCGGGGGCTAGGGAGGCAGGGACAAGTAAATCCTAGCTCAGCAGCCATAATAGACTAGCTGACATGGCTGAGGATGTTGAGAGAGGAAAGCAGCCAGTGTCAACCTTGGACCATCACAAGAACATGTTCCTATGGGCATGCTCGCTTCATGTACACCGATACACAAAGGACTCCTAAGGTTGCTGTCACTTAAGGCCATAGCGTTTACACTGACTCATGCTGCTTGTCCCTGGTCGGATGTGAGTGTCATGGTCTAGCTGGTTTGAGGGGGGCCTTGGAGACATTCTCTCACTTAAGAAAATGTAGCCAGCCGGAAGTGCTGAAGCCCGTGTACTGGCTCCAGCAACCATTCTCTTCTCCCGGATTGCTGGGAGAAAAGATGTTTACCCCTCCAACCAGAAAGGGTGGTGCTGGATGCTTAGACCTCCTCTAGGAGGCCACAGGGCTGGCTGCAAGCACGTATCTTCTTAACTGTTGGACTGAGGTGCCTCCTATCTCCATTTCAGAACATGGGGTTGTGTTGGTCGTTCAGTGTATCGAATTTTCCAGACGGTAGATAGTGAGAGAAGGGATCTTAGTCCCTTGCTGCAACGAAACACCATGAACAAAAAGCAAGTTGAGATGAAGGGGTTTATTTGGTTTACACTTCCAGATCATAGCTCATCATTGGAGGGAGTCAGGTAGGAACTCAGGCGGGGCTGGAACCTGGAGGCAGGAGCTGATGCAGAGGCCATAGAGGGGTGCTGCCTACTGACTTGCTTCACGTGGTTGCTCAGCCTGCTTTCTTATAGGACCCAGGACCAACAGCCCAAGGACGGCACCACCTACCATGGGCTTGGGTCTCCCCCATTGATCATTAATTAAGACAATGTCTTATAGCTGGATTCATGGAAGCATTTTCTCAACTGAGGCTCTCTGATGACTCTAGCTTGTGTCAAGTTGTTAGACACACTCAAAACCAGCCAGTTCAGATGGGAAAGAAAGGTGCTAATTTTAAACCTAGGGCAGGTGAATGGGCTCATATTCCTGCCTAGTGTTTAATGGAAATGGAGACGGCTCTCTGCCTTTTTCCACAGAGCCATTGTTTGTTGACTGTGCCAATTTCCAGAGACTACATTCCTGACACTTAGGGGCACTGACACTCCAGGAAAGGAGAAAAGATGGAGGCACACTTAAGTGTCACAGCTGGCTTTTGGCAGCCAGTGAGCAGGCACATCCATGTACACCGTCTCAGTCTGGAGTGTGCTGCCAGTGAGGAAGACCAAGACATGTCAGGAGTTGTAGGCCGCATTCAGCAGCTCACTTGAGAAGGAGTTCCAGGTTCAGAAGGTGAGCCACCTTCCCTTCCCAAGCAGTCTCAGAGGCTCAGGCACACATACCTGTTACCGCTGCCAGGTTGCTTTGAAGTGAATTCAGCACATTAATTGGGAAGGTGTGCATAGAGTTAGGGCTAGCTACCCAAGGCATAGTAGACTGGAAAGAATTGAATTTCCCCCATTAAACCTTGTGCCTTATAGATAATTGACTGGAGTTTCTGGGGAGGTGATGTGGTCTGGTTGAAGGCTAATGGGAAAAGAGTTGATATTAGTAAGCATACATTACCAGCCCCTAGGCTAAGTGGTTTTCATTGCTTACCTTATGTGATCCTCAAAACAACACTGCAAGGTGCATTTGTGCCACAGAACTAGGGTGGGATACCCAGTGTTATTTGATGCCATGCTACACAGGGCCCTTCTTAGACTCTGCACACTGGGTAGGGAGTATTCCTCCAATAGGTGTCTACTGGAGCCGGTTTCTTCCTGTTGTCCCTTCCTGCTGCTGAAGTGCCCTAGTGTGTGAAGTCTCTGGGCATGTGGGCAGAGGACTGTGCGTGTGGATCAGCAGGTGACTCATGACCACATGAATATGCTCTGTGATTCCCGTGGGCCACACTTCCCTTCTGGGGGCAATGCTGACATTATGCACCTGAGAACCGAGATGTCACAGGAACCGTCATTGTTGTCTTAGCCACTCCGTCACCAAGAACACAACTATGGTCTTGTAGCTCAGTCTGGCTTTCATCTTGTTCCCTTTTGTGGGTTTTCAGCTGACCTGAAGTGGGGGAAAGCATAGTGCCTCAGGATTCTTCTGTGGCAGTGGGTCTGATGATGATGATAGCTCGTGCGTTTCCTAAATATGAGCAGGTGTCTAACCTCAGTAAACTCCCCCCCTCTTAAAGAGCACTCCAGTGGAGGCAACAGCTGCAGGGGCTGAAACACCCATGGCTTACTTGAGTTGACATAGCTTGCTTCAGAGACAAAGTGATTAACTGGCAGAGATGGGGCACAGGCCTAACATTCCCAGCCACCTCCTTGCAAGCCCCTTTCCTGCTCCAGGTGCTGCACTAGGTAAAGTCCCAGTGTGCCTGTATTAATTAGTTGCTTCTCTGTTGCTGCTGTGACCAGAGCAACTTAAGGAAAAGAAGGTTCCAGAGGGATGAGTCCATTGTGATGGGGCAGAGGCATGGCAGCAGGCAGCAGGGCACGGTGGCCGGAAGCTGAAAAGTTGTGTCTTCTATCACAAGCACAAAGCAGAGGGCGGACTGGAAGCAGAGCAAGGCTGCACACTCTCAGAGCCCGCCTCCAGGGGCATACTCCCTCCAGCAAGGCCACATCTTCTCTGCAAACAGTGTCGCCTCTGGGGTGGGGCATTACTTATTGAAACTACCACAGTGGGATGATTTACTGGAGCAAAGCCCATCTTCACTTCCTTATGCACACTGTGCATCTCATTTCTGAGTATACACGCTGCTTTTCCACCTTCGGGGTCCAGTATAGAAAGCACTTCCTTTGACACTGTCTTTCCTAACACTCTCACCTTGACACCTACCTTTGTCAAAGCTCAGTTGACCATCCTAAGTGTGAGCCTGTTTTCTAGATTCCATTTTGTCCCAGTGCTATAAATGGCGATACTCAGCAGTCTCACACTGCCTTAATTCATGCAATTTTATACAAAGTCTTGGCATCAGATAATGTAAGTCAGGTAATGAAGCTCTCGGACATTGCATCCTCATAACTAGCTGAATATTGCAACGGTACCCGTGCTCTTAGAGTAACTAGTTATGCCCCTGTCTCCTCCGATAACCTCACCTGTCCTCTGAAGCTAGGCCGTCCGTTGGGAGCGAGTGAAGTTTCTGCCCTGGCTGTGCCGTACACACGCTACAGTGAGAGACTAGAGATGCTTCTGAACACGGGCTGTGCTGTAGTACTTACATCGGCAGAAATGGCGGTCTAAGCCTTCATCCTTCTAACAAGGACCTTGTATAAACCTAGAAGAGAAATGTCAAAAATTCATTAGCAAGAATTACAGAAAGCCCAAAGTAATGACAGCCTATTTAAGAATTCTATAATCAGGCAGGCAGGGTGGCTCAGCCAGTAAAGGTATTTGCTGTGCCAGCCTGGTAACCTGATTTTGATTCCCAGAACTTACATAAAAGTGGAAAGTGAGAACTGACTCCACAGAGATGTCCTCCAACTTCCACACGTGTCCTGGCATGTATGCTCCTACACAGGCACCACGCACACACATTTAATATAATTTGTAAGAATTATTTCATGTTCAAGAGTGAATGTTTACCATACATGAACACTTTCAAAACCCCCTCCTAAAACACAATGTAGCTGAGGATAACTGTACTGAACTTCTGGTCTCCTGGCCCGTGTCTCCTGTGTGCTGGGGTTACAGCACCATGGCTGGTTTACAAGGTGCTGGCGATCGAGCTCATTCTGTCAACTGAGCAATATTCTTAGTCCTGAAAACATACTCTTAGAAACCTAAAAATTATGAAACATTTATGTGTAGGCAATTTGTTTCATAAAAGTATTGTTTGCAAATAACATGGGTTTTCAATTTTGACATCTAGACTGGTTTTCATTTTTAAATGTCTAATTTTCTAGTATTTCATTGTTGCTTGTTTAAAAGGACACTATTTATCCACCTCTCGTCAGTGTGTGCCAGGATTATTGGGAGCAGAAGGGGTCTAGAATAGTCTTTAGAGAGCAGACTAAACATTTGGGGATTTCCACAGTATCACACAAGAAGTAAGGTAGGGGCTTCCTAATCTATTTGCAAGGCTTACCTGGTCCCACAGACATTGCCAGTATCTGTAGATGCAGCAGGAGCTAGAGAAACTAGCTATTTGAAGCCACTGTTTAGGAGGTGGATAAAGGTCAGATGTCCAGGACTCCCCCTAATGTAAATCCTCAGGGACATGTTCGGGGAATGGCATGCCTCACAAGATCTTATGGTTGCTGGTGGAAGTTGTTAACAGTGTATACAGTAGAATGCTGGAGAAGGCTGTGGGGGAAGGCAAACAGGCCCCTGAAGCCAGCCCTGATTGTACAGAAGCCAGGGTTTATGGTCAGCCCATCCCTCCAGGCACCCCAGGAAAGGCAGACCCCGTGGGAGCCTGGAATGTGGAGAGAGAGAGGCAGAGTCTTTTGGATAACGATTTGGCTGTGATTTTTTTTGTAAGCTGCTTTTTTTTTTTTTTTTTTTTCCATTTTGGATGAAGGACAAATAAATAGATATTCCCAGCCTTTAACCTGATCAGGCATGAGAAGTGTAATCGTTGGGTCATCTGAAGTCCTGTTGTCGTCTTGGTGACATTAAATGTTCTTAGGGAAAGACGAAAGATAAGAGATTTTACTACTAGATGTAGAAAATCTCATTTTGTTCTGTTTGGGGTGGCTGAGTGTACATGCGTGCACACATATGTGCGTGTGCCATGTGTTTTGAACAGGTGTTTGGGCAGGTGTGCCTATGCACAGAGCAGGCCATTGGGTCTTCCTCTGTCACTGTCCACCTTGCTGCCTTGAGAAGGAGTCTCTCCTGCTGAATCAGAAGTTCTCTGGGCTAGGCTGGTTGCCAGTGAGCTCTCTGCCCTGCGCTTTACCAACTGCTAAGAATTCATACTGTGGTCCCTGTGCTTGTAGAGTGGGTACCCGTAACCACTGAGCCTTCTTTCCCTGCCTGGATGTCTCTGTCTGGTTGGCTTTCTTTTCTTTTTCTTTTTAAATCATGTTTGATCGATTCTTTTTTAATAGAAGAATCAATAATTTGTAAGCTATTGATGACTCTGCTTGCACATTGTCTTTCTTTCCATCTCGTTCTCTGTACCCCTTCCCCTCTATGTGTGTGTGTGTGTGTGTGTGTGTGTGTGTGTGTGTGTATGTATGTGTGCACTTGCACACATACATGCTCTGCCCCTCCTTTCTGTCTTTCAAAATTCCTAACTTCTTGACATTTGAATTCACCCTTGATGTCTTTTTTTCTTTTCTTTTGCTTTTCTAGTTTCTCCAGGAGTGATACAAAATGGAGCAAGGGTTCTGAGCCGAGGGCTGTTTCCTGGTGTCCGGCCATTGCCAATCACTCCCATCGGGATGACGGCAGCCATAAGGTAAGAGAAGAGCTTGCTGGGCGGAGCCAGCCTGGGTAGTGGAGAAACCATCCCTTTATCCCCTGGGGTCCTCAACACTTTGTTCTCTGAGATCAAAGGTCAGCATACCCATTCAAACACCCTCATCATCATCGTGAGCAGACAGGCTACGTCTAAGGGTTTTCTTAAGTAACAGGGCAAACTCAGCTAGAAGGCAAGGGTGAGCAGTTGTTGACTGGGCATTGGGATCCCCTCCATTGCTCCCCAACTCTCTGGACCCTCCTCAGTTCCCTCATCTATGAGACTATGTCTGCATGTAGGGGTACAGTAAGACATGCAAAAGTGCATGTGAAATGTGATTTGATAAGAGGAATATGAACAGCAGCGGTGTCATTTCCCAGTCACTGAGAGTCAGGTCAGTGGACACTGAATGAGCTCTTTGGATGATTTGTTTCCTCCATCCTTCTCCTCATCTCCATCAACAACCCCAGGGTCTGGTCTACCTCTGGCTTGGAACCCTCACGTGCAGCATGACAGTCTCCTGGTTCTCTTGCCCATGTATCAGTCACTCACTACCTTATGAGTTTCCTAAAGTGTGACTCCTGGGCTACCAGCAGCTCTTGACTCCTCCATATCACCTCACCATCCAACACCCTGCCTCTCTCCTTGAGCTAAGTATGTGCAATGGCATCTTAGTTTCTTTTTTGCATTCTGTAATAAAATATCCTGACCAAAGCAATGTAAGGGGAAAAGGCTTGGTGGTTAAGGAGCATGGTCCACCCTGGGAGGGAAATCAGAGCAACAGGAACTTAAAGTAGCTGATTACATCACAGTCAGGATGCAGAGCAGGACATAACCACATTGTTCACCTCAGTGTTCTCCATAGACACAGCCCTACACCCTCTGCCCAAAGAACAGTACTACCTACTGTGGACAGGCCTTTCCCCCACTTACCCTTAAGACATTCCCCATAGGCACACCAAAGGGCCTGTCTCCCAGGCATTCTGGATTCTACCAAGTTGACAGCTATTACTGACCATCACAGGCAAATACATCCATGACCGGACGTCTTCCTCTTCCAGCATCTTCCATAGACTTTCCTCAGTGTTCAGGTTCCTTCAGAACACTTTCCCTAAAAGTGGCCACTAACATGAGCTTTGGCTGTGGCCATTGTGATGTGTGAACTTTCTCTTCTCAGGGGCTTGATGATGGGGGTGGGACTAAGTCTTTCTCAGCTGACCAATCACGTGAGCTGCTTGCTTGCTAAAGACCCTCCCCTAAGCTGCATCCCTTTTCTCTTTTCTTTTCTTTTTCTTTTCTTTTTTCCCACACCTGGGTCATGGCTCCCTTGTGTTATTTCCTTTTCTGTTGTTGTCGTAATGGCCTAAAGGAACTTAGCACTTGTTACAGTTCCAGAGTGGACACAATCCATCGTGATGGGAAACATGGCATCGGGAGGAGGAAGCTGACTGACTATCATTACACATACACACACACGCGCACACACACACACACTAGCAGAATGTTGTCCAAATATGGTCTTGTACCTGCCCAATCTCCTCAGATTTCCAAAAGAAGTGGGGAAGGCGGGGAGTGGGCTCTGTAAGCCTGGGGACATTTGCTTGTGGTGCCTGCCCTCTTTTAGGGTGACCACAGGCACCATAGTGAGCATGCAGATGTATGCACATCTGCAGATTCTGCATTGCCCAAGACTCAGTAAGATGTGTGACTGGGAGAGAAAATCTCCTTCTATTCACTCCCTTTCATCATAAAATTTAAGTTTGGCCACCTGCCACTTGAACCTAAATTCACCTGCACTTGAGAAATAAACAGTCCAGTGAAAAACAGAATCCTGAATGTCACCTGCAGGTGCACAGGACAGTGTGCGCCTGAGGGACTTGCAGGTGTGTCAGGTGTGCCAGTGTTCGCCTGGGAAAGTCACTAGCACCCACTACAAGCCAGTGTCTGCCTCTCCTTCGCGTGACAGGTTTTCTATGTAATTCTGAGCACTTCCCAACCAACTTAAGGGAAAATATTTGTCTTTCAGGGATTTTCCCCCTCTACTGAGTGGCAAAGGCCGTGTTTGTTTGTCTTCAGTCTGAAACTGTTATTGACATAGATGAAGTGTTACTTTTATTAGCTGATCGTTACACAGCTTGTATTTGCTGGGTTCCTTTGCATATAATTATGATGTGAAACCTCCTCGTAAGAGCATCTGTCAATAGTGTAATTGACTCGACCGTGTTGACTTTTTACTCAATAACCTACAAGATTGGCCCATCCTTAGACATCGGAAAGCTGCTTATCTTTACATTACCAGGACGTAGAGTGCTCTGGACGTGTCCCCTCACGGTTACTGCTCACCTGTGCACTCTGCCTGCTTCTGCTACTGCTTTGCCGGGGGGGGGGGGGGGGGGGGGGGGCGGCCCGGGGGGCCGATCCAGGCAGAGGTTCCACTGAATGGATGGAGCTGGAAATGATGTCAGAGGAGGAGTGCCTGCCTGAAGTGCTTGAGGTTCAATTCCTAACATGACAGATATCTAAATGAGAGAGATTCCACCTAACAGAGTATGTGATCACAGACTTGGAACAAGAGCAAGAGCTCTTCCCTCTTAGTGCCGTGTGCTACCTCCCAGGTAGGGCGGTCACCACCCTGTAGGATCTGAAACCTCTTAGTTTTAATTTCAAGGTCCTTCTTTTAATACAAAAAGGGTTTTGTTTTGTTTTTTACTTTTTACTGTGTGTGTGTGTGCTGCCTTCATGTGTTGCCCACTGGAGGCTAAAGAGGACGCCATGATTTTCGAACAGTTGTGACCTACTGTGTTGGTACTAGGAACTGAGCTGCAGTCCTCTGAGAGAACATGGCGCCATCCTCAGGCATTCTTTCTTAAATGTTATGTGTCTGGGGTGGGGAGCAGAGAGGCTCAGGGCAGTGTGCAGGAGCCCATCTCCTCTCTCCACTGTGTGAATTCCAGGGTTTCAACCCAGATTCTCAGGCTTAGCAGCAGCTGCCTTTACCACCTAAGCCATCCCACTGGCCCTTTGGGGCCACCCCATAGAAAAGACCTAACGCCTCCTGTTGCCCCAGAGGACTGAGAGTGGGTGTGAGGTGAGCCCTTGTAGGGCAAAGGTGTCCAGACACTAGGTAGAGTAGCTCAGGAAACAGATCCTGGGTGCAGCTCAGAGACTCACAAAGAGGCCTGCCTGGGCCCCACAGTTTATTGAGTTTAGCACAGCTGTGAGTGAGCCCTGCGCATGCCAAGTCAGTTGCCAGTGCAGATGCTCACAGATGATGTGAAGAGCCCCGTCCCCTCCCAGGCCTCCTTCCCACACAGAGGCTGGGTCCTGAACCTCAGTATGTGGCTGTAGCTGAACCCCTCCCCCCTTCGGTGCAGGGCAGACACCTGGTAAGGTCAGCAGCTTTAAGGAGTGATGCAGGTCTAGCCAGCCCAGCACGCAGCACTGTGAGGAGCTGCCCTGTAGTCACCATGTGAGGCTGCTTGATTTTATTTGGCTCTCTAAGAACCTTACTTGAAAACATTTCCAAGAGATCAGGAAACAAGTCAGCCAGTGCTCCTGGTCACACCAGCAGTTCTTAAGGTCAGACCATCTGGAGAACCGGTCGCTCGGAGGTGTTCCGAGGGTGTAGCATTGATGGATCCTGAAGATAGAAGTAGAGGGATCTGTACTTCGCATCTCTTCATACACTGTGGTGTTGTGTTGTGTTGTGTTGTATTGTTGTGTTTTACAAGACCAAGCAGCTGTTGTCTTTTGTCTCTAAAACTGTGACCTTCAAAGGTAGCTTCAGAACATAGTATAAAATTATGCGTGTTGGGCAATGATGGCCCTTTAATCCTAGCTCTTGGGAGGCAGAGGCAAGCAGATCTGAATTCTAATACAGTCTGCTCTACAGAATAAGTTCCAGAACAGCCAGGACTACACAAAATCCCCCATGTCCAGGGCTGGGTGGGGGGAGGGGAGGCAGGAGAAAATATTAAAAGATGAGGTGGAGAAAGGATCCAAAGAAAGCCATCAGGAAGAGCACTGAGTTTCTACTGAGTCTCCTGTCCCTAGGAGTCTTTGCCCTGCTCCTCTCAGGCCCACGGATCAGCATCCACTGTGGCATTCCTTTATCTGGTCCTCGGTGCTGGCTAAATGTCTTTGAAAGTCCTGGGGGTTCCTTTCTTCCCCTGTCTCTGAAAATCCTCAGCTCCTGCAGACTCTGGGACACTCTGTGGAAGAGCTGCAGGACCTTTCCTGTTTGCGTTCTGCGAGCTCATGCATGAAAGATGTGTTTATCATTGTCACCTTGGATGTCACCATAAGACAGAAATACTGGAGTTGTTGACCCCAGGAAGTGGCAGCTCCTCAGCTCTGGACTCTTTCCCCTTGCTGCCCCTCAGATGGGACTCTAGGGCTAAAAGGAGCCTTGAACTTTATTTCGCAGATGAGATTCAGGTAGAAGTAGGCTGGGTTCTATGACAAATGCAGGAAAAAACTATGAACCCAAAGTTCTGGCTTCTGGCCTTCTGCAGCTTTTATGAAGTGATTCTCTGCCTGCCTTTCCTTAACATTCTTCTTCAGCCTGGCGTGTTTGGACTCGATCAATACCCCCACCCCACCCTGCCAACCTTTATGTTTTGTGAATGTTTTGTCTGATTGTATGTTCATGTACCACATGTATGCAGTGCCCACAGCTGCTAGAAGAGAACACCAGATCCCCTGGAACTGGACTTACAGTTGGGGGACTTAGAGTTGCAGGACTTACAGTTCTGGGAGCTACTTTTTTTTTTTTTTTTTTTTTAGTATTTTTACACAGAATCCACCACCCAATGAAAACTGCTTTGTCCTCTCTGTTAGGTAACTACAATATAATTTTTTTTTAATTCAAAAGGTTTTGATATGCATAAACAACATTTTGAAGGGGGTGTTTGTTTGTCTGTCTGTTTGTTTGTTTTGCTGGCTGGGCCAATATGTTCTTCCAGCATGATCATTGAGGTTCATGTAGTTGTGACTGAGTCATTTTTACTGCTGTGTAATGCTGTACTGTGAGATTGTCCCACAATCTTTAAAAATGAATTTCGATCATTTGTGGTCACCTGGCCAGCCCTTGATCCTAAATTTTTTAAGAAGAGTTGGGCACATCAGTACATGCCTTTAACTTAACCCAGCACTAAGGTGACAGTGAATTCAAGGCCAGACTGGTCTACATAGTGAGATTTTTAAAAAGAGAGAAAGAAAGAAAAAAGAGTGTGTTATAATAACGACTAGATCCTGTCCAATCATACTTTGCTATATTTTATCATTAACAATCCTTTCATTTCATTCCCCAAAAAAGATTCTATCACCTTAAACTTACTGAAATTTTTTCTAACTTTTTCTTTACTATGATGAGTTGCATAATTAATTTGCCACCTCTACACGACACTTTCATTTCCCTGTGCTTACTGCGTTGACCCATTGC